>PVIU01005437.1:0-113730 GCA_004026605.1 Ondatra zibethicus | reverse complement strand
CCCCACACACTCCATCAGCCTCCCCCACCCCCAGAGACTCCATCAGCTGCCCTCAGCTCCCAAGGCTGTCCTGCCAGTTCCAACGAGACCAGGTGAGTTGAGTTCTCCACACACATCTCCCTGGCAGGTGCATTATCCCTTGCTTGGCTCTGAACATTCTTCCTGGATTCAATAAATGATATGACATCCTGTGAAGACAAGTGCCAACATCCTTGGTGCTATTTATATATCCCACCAGGGTGGGTGGAAGGCCGTGGAACACTCACTCCACAGTCGTGTGGGGAAGAGAGACTCGTGAGACTGTGCTGTGCTAATGGAGGAGGCAGAGTGGGACCATGAGAAGAACACGGCTTTGACACTGGACATGGTCTGTTTCCTTCCAGTCCTGCGACTAGGGGATGGCCTCTTGATCTCTAAACCTTGGTGACTTCATCTACAATATGCAAAAGAGAACATCCGCCCCCTGAGGTTACTACAACATTAAATGAGATGATGGCACATTGGATTTAATAATGTGGGCCTCATTTCATCTTTATGATTAAGTTCCCTGAAATGAGACAGTTCACAGCATGAATCATAACATCATATGAGGGGACAGACACAGACGGGAGACTCATGGAGTTTCTTGAATAAGCCTGTTCTTCTGTTTCCTACAAACAGAGCCTTCCACCAGAGCTGGTGCTCCACAAATGGAATCTGGCCTAACCAGCCCTCCATCATTTCACCTGTCTTCAGTGTGAAATTATCCAATACGTGACGTGATTCATTATCCGCTTTAAAAGTGCACCAGCATGGTGTTGGTGTGGAGACAGAAGTCTACACTAATTCTTTCTCTCTTTACTTTCAGTTCTTATTTCCATTTTATTTCTTCAGCAAAGTTCCCATTAAATGTAACTTGCACTTGGATGTCTTTACACTAACTGCAATATTTCTAGTCAACAAAACAGAAATGTTAGCCTATTATTCCTATATACCACACATTAGTTACTTTTCCTAATTTCTGTGACCAAATACCTTCTTTAAAGGCAATTTAGGAAGAAAGAGTTTATTTTGGTCCATGGTTTGAGGGTACAGCCCATCAGAGCAGGGAAAGCCGAGTGTCAGGAGTGTGAGGCAGCTGAGAATCTCATATCTACAGCCAGGAAGTAGAGAGAGATGAATATACCGGGGCTCAGCCAGCTTCTTCCATCCTCCCTTTTTCAGCATGGGACCCCAGTCTGTGGAATGGCTCTACGGCTTTCAGGTAGAACTTCCTTCCTTAGTCGGACCCCCTGGAAACATCCTCACAGAACTGCCCAGAAGTGTGTCTTCTAGATGATTCTAAATTCATTCAGATAGACCATGAAGATCATCCATCCAATACCATAAGGCCCCAAATGTTAAAAACTTTTTCTTTTGAGTTGAGTCCTTGAATAGTGTTTAACAAAAATATTAACGGTTATATTATGGATTTTCATAATTGAACTAAAATTAATTCCTTGAAAATGGAACAAAATTAAAATGTAAGATCGGCTTAAAAGAAAAGCATCCCATGTACAGTTAAACCAACAGCCATCGTGAGGGCTGAAAGGTAATTTGCCGCTCCTCCCTTCATGAACCAACAGCCATCGTGAGGGCTGAAAGGTAATTTGCCGCTCCTCCCTTCATGAGCCAACAGCCATCGTGAGGGCTGAAAGGTAATTTGCCGCTCCTCCCTTCATGAACCAAGAGCCATCGTGAGGGCTGAAAGGTAATTTGCCGCTCCTCCCTTCATGAGCCAACAGCCATCGTGAGGGCTGAAAGGTAATTTGCCGCTCCTCCCTTCATGAACCAAGAGCCATCGTGAGGGCTGAAAGGTAATTTGCCGCTCCTCCCTTCATGAGCCCCCAAAGGCCTGCACTCAGCCCCTCTGCTCTTCTGTTCCGGGCATGGAATCAGCTCCACCCTCTGACCCTGGTCAACAGAGACACGGAATAGCGCCAGGCCTCCATGAACCTCCACCCTCAGCCTCCCCACACCGGAAGCTTGTAGAGCGGACATCACAAGCCTTGGCTGGAGGGAGCGTGCGCATCCGCTAGGTTGACATTACCCTCTCCTGCCTCTTGTGGGGTACAAGTTGATGCAGACACATAAAGGTGGGACCAGGGGCCACACACGCCAGGTTCCCCTTGACTTCCTCAAAGGATCTTCCCTGGCTGGGCAGCATCAAGTCATAGCTTCTTAGGATCTGGAGAAGAGGTGGGGAGCAGAAATAGAGGCAGTTCTTGTAGCGTCACTGGCTCAAGAAAGAGAGTCCTGGAGAGGTATGTTTTCAGAGGGCAAGATGTGGTCGGGTTTAGGAGCAGAGCCCAGGGTCCCCAACCACATCTAGCCAAAGAGCGCACATACCCTGAATTGTGGGGTGCAAGAGCCTCTTATTTTAACTTTCTACTCACTGGCTGTATGATTCATGACAGTTACTTGTGTTTCCTACACCTTGGTGTCTGTAATCCTAAGATGGACATGAAAAGAACATTTGGGTTGTGCGAATGGCCTGAGGGAATGTGTCTGAAGCACATGCCTGAGACATCACATGAACATGTGTCAATAAGTGACAGCTGCATAAATGGAATGTGTCTTTGTCAACACTTCTTCCCCAACCTCCTTGTCCTGGTTATCATAATTATTGATTTATGGCTCCACTCCTTTCTCTGGCCTAGTTAGTATTGAAAAGGGCCAGCAGGGAAAGCCCATTGGGTGGACAGCACAAACAGACAGCTGTGCAGGGGACAGCACAGACAGACAGCTGTGCAGGGGACAGCACAGACAGACAGCTGTGCAGGGGACAGCACAGACAGACAGCTGTGCAGCCTGTGCTGAGCAGCTCCCCACATCTCCTTAAGATGTGGCTCAGAGGTGCAGTGCTCGAGGCTCTGAGTTCAATCCTCAGCTCTTCAGGGGGTGGGGATGGGGAAAAGAGGCACCTCCTACTAGAAGGGCCTTGGCCTCCCTGAGCCCCATCGGTCTTGGGCAATGCAATCCATGCCCTAGCTGCTGAAGGCACAGATGTCCAAGAGTTTGAATTTCAACACCATCTCAGCTGTCTGTTTCCTACCTTGCTTAGGAGGTAGGAGAGGTACAGCTTGAATAGGTCAAGTAGTTCAAGGACTGGCATTCTATAGGGTGGCAGAATCATTAGAAGGTCTGGAGTCTCTGCTGCAAAAGAAAATCTCCTATAGGAAAAAATAACTTTTGTGAAAACACAGTAAACTCAAATATCAATTTGGTTTCTCCAGGCAATGCGGCGAGCTGTTTGTATAACTTTCCTATGTGTACTGCTAAGGCACACAGCACTCAGCGACCTTCACAGAGCAATTAGCTCTAAGCAACTGTTAGGAGATTCCCTCTTAGGCTCTGTGGTACTGGATGATGCAATCACTCAGCTCAAAAGCTTTGTTCTTTATTGTTATTATAAGTCGGCCATATGCTGCAAAAACGTGTGCCAGGCCTCCCAGATTCCACCCACACTGCCCTGACCACTTTGTTTTGCAACAACATGCAGCTGAGGAACAGCTGCCAGCGCCAGCCCCGTTCCTTCTTCCAGGGCCCCAGGACTAGAGAGCTGGACACAAGGGCTCCGAAAGTCACAGGTGCAAGGTCACGCGCACTCCCATGCTCCCCCAGCTAATCAGCCCCTCCAGTTCTTTCATTTCTAAAACAAAATTATTGTAAAAGGTAACATGTGTTCTGGGAGTATACGGAGAAGCAAAAAAAGCAATAAAAAAAGCAAAATGTGGAAGTACCACATACATGACCCTGCCATCTTGTTCTCAGGTGTCATCCAAAAGTACTCACCAGGATCTTAATAGAGATACTAGAACCCCCAGAAGCATTGCAGCACTGTTCCCAGTTCCCTAGACTTGGTGAACAGCTGGATAAATGAAGTGCAGTGTGGACGTATCCCTTATGCTATTGGTGCAATTCAGCATTTTAGAAGGGAGCTGGGCTGGGGAGATGGCGCAGTAGATGAAGAGCAAGCTTGGAGAGGTGATTTCAGATTCCCAGTACCCTCAAAAGAGCCAGGAGGTAACTTCACTTGGGGGACTGAGGGAAGGGCAGAGACAGGTAGTTCTTAGAGGTCCAGCAGCCAATCACTCTGGCATGTTCTAGAATTAGAGAGTGAACCTGTCTCAGTGACTTGGTGTTGGCAATCTCTGGCTTTCAGACATGGATGAGCTCACTTGTATGTGCATGTGCATACATGCACATGAAGGAAACTGTTTATGTTACATTGAGGATGTTTTGCTAAATGAACTAAGCCAATAATGGAAAGATAATACTACACAGTCCCATTTATATTCAAAGTTTCAAAGAGTCAAGTATATGAAATGATGAGCTACAATAGTGGTTACAGTAACTGGGAGAATGTGGTTACTCATCAACAGGAGGGGAGCAAGCTCTTAAAGATACACTGCGCAACACTGTATCTACAGCGAGAAGTAAAGTCCATTTGAAATCTTGTTAAAGTGCTTCTACTTCAATATAATATTTTTAAGGGAAAGCAGAAGGGCAGGAGAGTTGGCTCAGTGTTTAAGTGCGCTTGCTGCTCTTTCAGAAGGCCTGCATTTGGTTCCCAGTGCCCACACCGAGTGTCGTCTCCTTGCAGACAGCAAGTGTCTCACAGACAGTTGTAAGGATCCAGTGCCGACTAGTCTCCACCGGTACATGCAGGCATGTGTTCTGCATGAACTCTCAGGGGATCACACACACATACACATCAAATATGAAGTGAAAACTTCAAAAAAAAAAGGAAAGCAGAAAACACAATTCACAGCCTTATCACCCCACAATGGTTACAATCCCCTACTGCAGGACACTCCAGTGAGGTCACATCTTGCTGTACAATTAGTTGTACCTTACAGGTTCGTTCACCATCCCTGCTGTTAGCTTATCATAGATGTTATTTCAAAAAGGGCCGTCACTGAGTCAAAGAGCTGGCAGAGTTTTATAGCTTTTCACTCACTTCCCCCTCCAGAAAACTCCATCCGCTCTCCTTCCATTAGGTGTGTGTGAGGCTGCTCCCAAATGATCTTTGCTAGGTCTGGGAACTATGATCTTTAGAAAGTTATGATTTTTACATGATTTTTTTGATTCCTTTGATTCTTGACGAGGTAGAATGCAGTTCCTTGGATGACTGTTCCTTTGTATTTCTTCATGTGCAAAATTCCCTGCTTAGATATGTTTCTAATTTCCAAAATTCCTTCCTGTATCCTTTATCTGTTTCTTGTAGATATGTAAAAGTAAAATGCACAAGGACATCAAGTGTCTGTCCGCTGCACACTTTGCACAAATCCCTTGGGTTATGGCAGGTATTTTAATTTTATGGCCTTGGCTTATCCACTGTTCTGGTCCAGGGCCCCAAGACTGGCATTTTCAGCCTCTGGTGAGACTGGCACATCTGCATATCCTGTGTGTGCAATAGCTTCACCCACCAGTTGAGAGCCCTGAAATCACTTCTGTTCCCACAGTTAATCTAATATTCAACCCATGTATATGCCTCGCCTGCTGTCCACGGGCAGTTGGGTTCGGGGCTAAAGAGATTATTTCTAGTTCACAATGGCTTCCATAAATCTTAGGACAAAGGGCTGGTGTGAAATCAGAGGCAAGAGCCAATATTTGGGCAGTCTTCCATTTAACCCTCGTGACAACTTTTAAGGTTGATCATTGCACCCATTTCACAGATGAGGTAATAGAGGCTCAAGGCATTTCATCGCTTAGCCTAATATCACCCACTAAGTAGGTAACCAAATGGAAACCGGTGTTCAAACTCTCTTTAAAATAAATCAGAAGGGCTGGGACCAGGGAAAGTGAATAAATTATGTGTGAGTTGGAGCCTGCCTTTATTTAAATACTTGATTATCTTACACATCATTTAATTTTTGCATTCATTTTGATTCTTATAAAATGCATTAATTGAAGGGACTGGGAGACGTCTCATTGGTTAAGAATACTACCTTCTCTTTCAGAGGATCTGGGTTTGATCCCCATCACCCACATGGCTACTTACAACTATCTGTAACTACAGTCCCCCGGGACCCAATGCCCTCTTCTGGCTCCATGGGCACCAGGCACCCATGTGGTACTCACACATACATGCAGACAATACAACCACATACAATTTTTTAAAGGCTATACTACACTGGGCTAAGGAAATGGCTCAGTGGCTCCTCAGAGCAAGCTGTCCAGGGAAACTATGCATACTGGCGAGTTCTGGGTTTGACTGAGACACCCTGATACCCCATACATATGTCTATATGCACACCACCACCACATTATATCCACAAGCATGCATAACACACACGGGGAAATGCGTTATAGTAATGTATTCCTTAGTGTTGAGTTTCATGGCAAAGTAAGAGCTTCACTTCTTACCACAGCCTCCCGCTGTGCTACACCCATCTCCTGGCCCTGGAGGCGGAAGGTTTCCACATACTTGCTCCTGGTTTGGATGTTGGCTTATGCGCATTCCCAGGATGCATTGTTCTGTGAGGAGGCATAGACTTCCTTTGCAGCCTGCGCTCCCGGAAAGCACTGAAGGTAACACAGCCTCCCCAGCCTTGAGGTGCTGAAAGGAAACAGGCTTTTTCTCAGAATTTGCATCCTTCAGCTGAGACAAGAGCTTCTAAGGCTAGAGGGAGGGGTCCTGAGGAAGAGTGAGTGCTTCAGCTCTGGTCCTGAGGGCCTGTCCAGGATGCTCCATGCCCCGTGTTCCCAGCTCCCCAGGGCTCTCACAGTTCCGTTCACCCTCTGTCTCTCCACTGAGACCCATACACTCCCCTCAGCCTGCAGAACAGCCTGAAAGCTAATCACCTGCCTGAGCTGTCCGTTCCAGCAGCCACAGGACCGAAGGTGAATGGCCAGAAGCCCAGCACCCGAAACCAGGCCCGACTGGAGGACCCAGTTCCTGGAATCGCGATGGGGATTTGGGCTTGGGCTCTGTCGTTCAGGGAGAGGTTCAAAGTCCAGGAAGTCCATCTGGGTTAACTGCCCCTACTCCCACCAGAAGAGAGAAGCCAAAAGGAAGCCAGGCCCATCCTGGGACAGGCCCATCCTGGGAGTCCTCCTGTTCCACATCCTGAGGGACAATTCCTTCTCAGGACCTCCTGGTTTTAACATGTCTCCCACCCCTTCTTGGATGGTAGCAGCTTGATCATTTATGGCTGTTACAGATTGGATAACCCGCAGAACTTCGTATATCAGCCTGTTTCTAATGAGGAGGTAAGAAGTGATGAATCTTCATGCTTTAAGGCCTCCTGGGAAGTAAGTTGTTGGGGGCATCACCTTTGTAAGGGGTTAAGGCTGGCTCAAGTAGTCAGTTCTCACGAGGGCAAGCTGTCACAAAGGGAGCCCACTCCGTGTTTGTCCCTTTCTGTATCTGTACGTAGCAACCGCCCCCCTTTCTTTCTTTCTTTCTTTCTTTTTTTTTCAAGACAGGGTTTCTCTGTGTAGCTTTGGAGCCTGGAACTTGCTTTGTAGACCAGGCTGGCCTCGAATTCACTTCCGAGTGCTGGGATTAAAGGCGTGCGCCACCACCCAGAAGCAGATTTTTTGTTTGGTTTTGATTTTGTTTTTCTGCTATGTTGTAATGTAGCCAAGGCGTGTGCATGAGTGTATGTGTGTCAGGGAGGGCACGTGTGTGTGTGTGTGTGTGTGTGTGTGTGTGTGTATGCGTGAGTGTGTGTGTGTGTTGGGGGAGGATTCTCACATGAGCCCAAACACACGGGGCTACTCTGATTTTGGAATTTAATTTCCAAACCGTGAGCTGTTAGGAAGTCTCTTTTCTTCATAAGCAACCTGATCTTTTACATTTTTGTTGCTGTTTTTGAGACAGGGTCTCACTCACTATATAGCCCTGACTGCCCTGTGACTCACTTGGTAGACCAGGTTGGCCTTGAACTCAAAGATCCACCTCCCTCCATGCCCTAAGCGCTGGGATTTAAGGCTTGTATTTTATTATTGCAATATAAAAGCAACCCAAGACATTATAGCTTTGGAATCTGGGAGTGAAGTGAAACCTGTTCTCCTCACCTTGCTTTTGATCAATGTTTTATCAGCAATAGAAAGCAAATTAGAATGTCATTGGTTAAAGAAGGGTGTTAGAGATTAATGAGTTCTCGTTCAAAGCCAGCGATCAGGCTGAGTGAGGACTGGGGCCTTAGCTGGCATTTCTTCTTCACTTTTCCTCCCCAGAAGAAAAATATCCCCTAAACTGGGAAATAAAGACAGACTGGAAAGTTTGGGGGCTACTAAGAAGAAAGCCCAAACCTTCTATTATAAACATTCAATTGCATGAGCCTTAGACAGATTTTGAGGACATTTGAATGTCATTTTCCAGGAAGGAGAACCAGCCCAGGAGCTCAGAAGCAGAAATGGTCGCAGAGTTTTGACAGTTAACTGCCCTCTCGGAGTCTCCCGAGGTCTTTCAGTGACTAGAGGATAGCCAGGTTTCCTTAGGTTCCTGGGAGGCATGAGTGAGCCAAGGGCCAACTGTACAAGGGCTGAAATCAAAGCAGGCCACACACAGCTTCCATGTCCTTGCTTCCATGGCCAAGGACCACCAAGAAGGTGGGCACATGACCGTGAACTCCTCAGCACCACACACACACACCACTGTAGCACAGGGCTTGAGACCTTGCAATTTACACACAACCATGGAAGGGAGCAAACAGAACTGTCAGGAATTAAATGTATTTTCTCTGCCATGAGGAGAAATAAATAGGAATTGCTGCCGAAGACTACAGCTATGTTTCTTATGGTTTTAGTTTATGATTCTTACCTTCCTTCCATATTCTAAACTAGTCTGTATTCTGCAGCTAGATTAATTGTCCTGAAATGCCACCTCATGCATTTGTGGCTTAAAAGAACAATTACTTAACTGCTACAGTGACCCAGAAAGTGTGTTAGGGATTAACCTTAAATTCACGTAACAAGAACAATGAAAAATAGCACTGCACAAAATATCATTTTATAAGCAAAACTCCGAAAGTTTGACAACATACTCTGTTTAGGGAGGAAGTAGTGAAGTAGGCATTCAATACCTTGCCATTGGAAATGCAGCATGGGCCAACCTTGAAGGAAACACATTTAGCCATATCCATCAGCATTACACATGGATTTGCCTTTCAGACACCTATCCCATTTGTAGCAATCTATTCCAAAGGGACACTCAAGAGTATGAAGGGACGTGCACATAAGACTATTAATGTAGCATTGTCTCTAATGGTAAAGACTGGACGTGCCTGTTAATAAGGAACGGGATCAGTCAGGCAGCTTGCTGATACGGTGTTCACAACAGCCCACAGCTATAAAACAAACGAAGGATGTTTCTATGCACTAGAGAAGTGTTTGGGACACTAGTAAGCTGGAAAATGGTGCAGGGAACACTGGAAAGCGTGTGTCAAGGACAGGGTCTGATTTGAGAGCGGGGAGAGGATTTAGCTGTGCTGGCTGGACCACAGCAAACAGCTCATAGACAAAGACAGAGAGGCAAGCGCAGCTCCCATGAATACGACTTGTGTAGATTTTTAGCTTTAAACAATGTAAATGCTCTACAGAATTATAAAAATAATCAAATAGAAAAATGCAATCCTTTCAAACGGAAAGTAAATAAAACAATCAAGCCTAACCGTGTACCAATTTAGATTGCTATTTATACAGAAAGAATAATTTCAAACAATTTTTGAGCCCAATGATTTGATTATATAACCCAAGTAAGATTTATCATAAGAAGAAAAGATACATACATATTAAGCTATTGTTTCATTAATTATGTTGTTAATTCTATTACGCTTGTCATATCCTAAACCATAGCAGTAGGATGTAAAACCAAACAACTAATTCTCTTTGGGACCCAAGATGTTCAGAATAAGAGAAAAGCAAAGTAAATGCAAGGTCACCGAAGTTCTGGGAAAGTGTAAGTTCTCAGTAACAACAACAACAATAAATATATTGATTGGTCATCTTCAGAGTATGCCAAATAACTCACTCATTCTGAAACCTTGCAAATAAAGAGTCATGCATTTATCCTCTAGTGTTAATAACTTTATTGTTGTAAGGAAACACCTGGGATAAACAGCTCACTGCCCCAAACCCTCAGGGAGCTCATGGTTTCATTCCATGGAGGGCCTAGTCGTTCAGTGGCCTCTCGTGAGTTACAGCGTCATGGCTAAAGAGCTATGGTGGGGAAGGAAGCTCACCTGTGACATCCAGGAAGCAGAAGGCAGGTAGAGAAGAGTCAGAGAGAAAATGTATCCCGCAAAAGCCCCTTATCCTTAATTTTTAATACCTCCAAATTCATAGAAAGCTATGAATTCATCAGTAGATTAACCCATCATTGAGATTACCACTCACAATCAGATCACTTCCCACACAGCCCACCTCTGAACCCCACAGCACGGAGGACCAAGCCAAACCATGATGCCTACCTTTTGGGGTAGTTGATATGTGAATGGTCTTTGTAGAAGGATTCTAGCTCATAGAGGAGGAAGGAATGACAGAATCAGGATGCCACCTTGTTTCTGGATAAGCAAGGTTATCAATGGCCACCACAATCACCAGCGGGAACTTCACAGTGATAGACCAGGCTGACATTACTTAAGCCCAGTGATGGTACAAAGGGAAGTGACATAGCATAAGCTATAATATATTTGGGAGCATGTGTCATCATTTGTAAAGTATTATTCAAGCCTCAAGATCTGACCAGATTTTCCAGGAAATACAAAAAGAGACAAAACACCATGCTAATTGTTCCCCACCGGGATGAAGGCTGTGAAATGCAGAATTATGCCCATAACTTGTAAGGAGTAAAAGAGGATAGGGAACTCACAGGGGTTTAGATGGGACTTACTAAATTTACCACTGAATTAAGGCTGTGAGCCTCAGATCGTGTGTCAACTACATCCATTTTTTAAAAGATGAGAACATTTTCTAATTTGACATAAAAAAATCTTAAATATTGGCGATACCTTTCACCCTCATGATAAAAACCAACAGTCACCGACCTTCAGTGCCTTCTCCTTGAGCCCAGAGACCTAGTTTCTGTTCTGTGTCTGCTGCTGTGAGGTGGGCACACCATCACACATCCACATCATCTTCGTGAAATACGAGATGATGAATGGGGAACACATTATAAACCACACAAACTGCCTTCCATGAATGATCAGTGTGACCCCCTCAAACATACTTGGAGCCTTGGTCCCAGCCATTTCCCAGAATCTTCTCCCTTATCAGTTGGTGTCTCACCCATACTTTTACTATCAGCCCAATTTTGAATTCTTTTATGAAACTTGTAGCCACTTCGGCCCACAGTGCTGTGTCACCTCTGGGTCTAACTGTTGTTCCAACAAGACCGAAGGACTCTGAGCACCAGGAGGCTCCGTGCGAGTCCTCGGCTCTTCCCTCCACCATAGAGCCTGGCATTTGACATACGAGAAAGCGTTGGATAATAGTAACAGCGGAAGTCAAGTCAACTGTATTTATTTTCCTTGTTCTAAGAATGATTTTCTTTACTCTGCTTCCATTTTCTCTTGAAATTTTCTTTCTTTGAGTTGCATAAGCGAGTACTGTATTTACATCATTACATTTCTATCTGCTTAGTTTGATGTGAAAAAAAAATCATTACATTTCTACCCCTTCCTCTCCCCTCTCAACTCTTCCTGTGTCCCCCCAACTCCCTCCCAAATTCCTGACCTCTTCTTCTTTGCTGTTGTTACATACACACACACACACACACACACACACACACACACACACACACACACACCACACACACACCACACACATATATATAAACTCTAAGCCTATCTAGTCTTGTTCTATGTACATATGTTTAAGACCATTGGGTAATTTTTAATGAATTTGCCACAGACTTCTCAGAGGTCAGTTTCTTCTCTTTCAACCTTACAAATAGTATGTATTTCCTTCTGGCCTCCAAGGTTTCTACTGTAAAATCCTAAATATCTCAGCCGCTCTTCTACTGAGCCATATGTGTTTAGGCATCTGGGAATTTTCAAGATTCTCTTCTTGCCTTTAGCTTTTAGAAGTTAGAGAAGTTAAAGAAATCTGGGCACAGATTCCTTTGCAATTATTCTATTTGGGGTCCATTTAGCTTCTGAACTCTTTCACTGAATTTGGGATATATTTTAGACATCACATTTTCAAGCACAGCTGTCTTTCTGTGCTTCCAGAGCCCTGGGGACCTGAACGGCAGGTGTTTGGGTAAGGCTGGAGAGCCTGTAAGTCGGTATTTGTGTTCCCACTCTTTCTCCCCATTGCCCGTATCTGATCATTTCTGATGAGGCTCCTTCAAAGCCACCCTCCTCTGCTCTGTCACATTCTCCCATCCTGTGTGATTCTTGCTCTTCTTTTTACTGTATTTTAAGCTCTGAAATGGTCATTTTCTTCCCTTCGTGTCTTCTGCTTCTTTACTGAGACATTCTGTCTTTCCTCTCATGGTGAGAGAATTACCCTGGGCTTTGGATCTGTCATAGCTCCTCTGAGGTCTTCCTCAGGTAGCTCCTGATCCCAACATGCTGCAGTGTAAACTGGGGCCTTCTGGAGGTCTGGTCCCAGCATGCTGTAGTGTAAACTGGGGCCTTCTGGAGGTCTGGTCCCAGCATGCCGTAGTGTAAACTGGGGCCTTCTGGAGGTCTGGTCCCAGCATGCCGTAGTGTAAACTGGGGCCTTCTGGAGGTCTGGTCCCAGCATGCCGTAGCGTGAACTGCTCTGCATCACTACACCCTGCTCACCATGGATCACTGAGGCCTCCAGAAAGATGAGAAGGCCCTCCTTTGTCAAGTTGCCTCTGTCGGATATTTGGCACAGTATTATGAAGGTCACTAATACTACAAGGGGAGTCCACCCCAAATGACTGACTTGCCCTGCACAGTCCCAAGACGCAACACTGGAAACTGAGGGGGCTGAGACTCGTGCTCAGGATGCTTGTGGAAGAGTGACTCTTCATCCCCTGGCCCTCTCACATTCTTTGGGCTCATCTTGGACTTGTTCTATGCTCACTGCCATGGTGCTCTCTGAATGTGGGCAAGGTCCACACATCAGTATTGGGGATAAAAGTGATTTTGAGTAAGTCTGCCACTCTAATGTGCTATAGCCTGACAAAAATGCATCCTCACCTCCATCCCAAGGAATTATGGTAGTTGCTCTCCCATTGCCTCTTCTGGGCTGACTCTTTAACCAACAGATTTTATAGGAACATTTGTTTGTTTTGACCCTAGCCTTCAAGAAGCATTGCAAACTTCTGCTCTTTCTCTTGGGAGTCTTGCTTCTTCCATGCTGGAGGACAAGAGGCACTGTGGATCACAGTCAGCCACATTACCCCAACAGAGACCCCAAACATGTGAAAGAGACTGTCCAGATAAGCTAAATCAACCTACAGCTTTCCGAAAACAAAAGGGGCCATCTAATTTTAGACTAATTGTCAACCTGCTGAACCACGGTTTTTGTTTAAGCTGCTGGGATTTAAGGTATTGGCTATGGAGTTTCTGTTATCCACTGCACACACTGAACAATTTCTTCACCATTTCTTAAGTTCCTGGGAACCCAGGCTTTTCAAGATCACCACTAATGAGGGCAGGAAAAGATAGCATGTGGTGAGCAGCTGGATAGCATTGAATTTGGGGGAAACAAGAAGCTGGAGAAACTAGGACATGGAAAACAGTGGAAGGAACGGGAATTGATGGGCCAGTTGGAGGAGCAGGCTTAAGATCATCCCAGAAGGCCCCTGAAAGACCTGGGGAGCCAGGAAAAGGCTGGAGACCCTGTGGGGCAGGGCTAAGAAGAGCCAGAGAGAACAGAGAACAAGAGCACTCACCACCTATGAGAGTATGAGGATTAGGTTTCTAACCTCAAATAGGTAAATTAACTTTCAAAAGATATTAGACATAGGAAGTTTTTACCCACTTTACATGTTTATTGCACATACATTCTTTCAAACAACGAGGGCAGGGAGCTAGTGCTAGAGTGTGCACTTCATTCTTTGTCAGAGAATTCTGTATTTTTGTCCCTGTCATCTATTCCTTGAGATAAGAAGGAAAGTGAGAAACGGTGCAAAGACCAGCAGCATTTATCGTAATTTTCCTGCAAGCACAAAGAACATGATAAATAGTAAGTCATCACAGCCAGCGAGCTGGCATTTAATACTATTTTCTCTTTCCTCCTTCTGTGAGAACATAACAATCATTTATTTCTGCCCCTCATGATTGGGAGAAGTCTTAGATTCAGTTCTTGCCAACTGGTAGTGACAGCAGCAACCATCCCATGTCCGAGTCCAAATATTTCCTATTGCTATGAGGCTTCCTTCCGCTGTGCCCAGATGCAGGAGACATATGAGGCTTCCTTCCGCTGTGCCTGGGCACCGGGGTCAGATGCATAGTGGCAGGCTGTCTGTCTGGATCATTGAGCCACATAGTGGAGGGAAGCTGTGTAGCGAGTGTTGCTCAGACGTGTGCTTAGTCTGACTTGTGTCAGCCTGATAAAATCTGGTCACTGCTTGTTAGCGTAGCGTCCCTTAACCACCCTCACTAATATGGTGCCGGCAAGCTGAGTTGTTTTTTTTTTTTAATAAAAATATCAGTTGCTGATGAATTATAACCATGAGGAAAACAATTGTTGTACTGTTGAGGAACATTGATTATACACGGTTTAATCTCTGGCAAGTTGAATCTTCTATATAGAGGGCCATCCCCAAAACTTTTTGAGCAGGGATATGACAATAGAAATTGTATCCATCTGGCAAAAGCCAGAGCAAAATTTGATAATATTATGGCAGAACATGAATGTATAATATAAATACCAACAGGAAATAACATTATGCCTACTTAAGGAAAGAAGTACAAATGTAAACAAAATTGTAGCAGATTCAATGAAGGAAGGCAGTCTCAATAAAGTCAGAAGGGCTCCATGCTCCTTGTTAGTTTAGCTGTAACCTTGACTTTCCTCATGAGACATGCCCCTGTCGGAAAGGGAACACGGGGCACTTTTTGTTGGATTTCTAGGTTCCTCAAATGCAAATATTTCTGTATATAAACATATTGGGGATTATTTTCATGAAAAGACGCCTCTGGTGAAGAATTATAAACAGTGTGTTAGTAGACAATTTACCTAAATTATCAATAATAAAAACAATCAAGGGCCTAGGCCTATTTGTAATTATTCAGCCACGGATAAGGCTGCTCTTCTGGGTTCTAAAGGCAGGCACATGTGGGCGGACCCTTGGTCACGCCCCCACGTGACCCACGTGCGCGCATGCGTGGTTACCTCCACGTGGGACTCAACTAAAACCCTTGTGCACATGCGTGGGTTGCCCGTCATTTGCGTCATCAGCGTGTGAGGTAGTCACGCCAACCCCCTGTGCACATGTGCTAGGCAGCTTTTAAAAGCTGGACACGCCATCTTTGCTCTCTGTACAATGTTTCCCAGGCCTGTGTGCACTTTCCCCTCTAATAAACTCCTAAGTGGGTTTGTTCGCGTCTCTTGTTTTCTTCTCACTCACGTCAGATCATTTCACTATTACTGTGCTTTGACTGCCTGGGAAACAAGGCTAGGGAATGCTCTCTGCAATGACCTCAGGACATTTTTTTCTCCCTTGACTGTGAATCTTTCCATCTTGGGAGTGAATATGTGGTGACACTCTCTTCTGACATCATTACAATGTTTGCACCACTCAAGAGCTATACAACTGTGGCACGTGCTAAATACACATTTACCAAACACGAAACATTGTCAAGTGCATGATAGGAAAGTTGAAGCTATGCCATTACAGGAAAAAAAAAACCTAAATGAGAGATTCTGTACATTTTTGTAAAAGAACATTTTGGTATATTAATAAGGACATAGTTTATAAAATCTAAGCCAAAGGTACACTTTCAAAAACATCACTATCAAATTTATTTTCTTGGGACTGATCTGGCAAGCTATATTAAGTAAGATTAATGCCACACAGATCCAAAATAATACAAGAGCCGAACCTCAACACACTGCCCTGGGGTGCATCGGAAGACGTCAAGCAGACGTTCCTGTGGTCACTGGAAAGTGGGGTGAAACTCGGGGAGTTGCCTCCTGCTGGAATCTTGAAACCTGCACCCGTGAGGAAGGTAAGCTGGCTCACAGCACAGTGAGCTGACCAACCAGGAGGGGTCCCGGAGCAGGCTTCACCTCTGATATCCTTCAGTTTCTGTGTCTGGAAGCCTGTGGCCGCTGATCTTTTCTGACCTTTGTCAGCCCACATCTTCAGCAAAAAGTGTCAATTCCGATGGTCCACACTTAAGTCCAAATTCAAAGCGACCTGTCCAGAGAATCCTGGGAGTCAGTGCCTTGGTGGCAGTAAGAACAGCTGGCAGGGGTGGCAGCCACCATGTCATGGAGGGAAGCAGGTCCAGAAGCCATCCAGACCTGCAGCAGGCACTGCACAGAGGTGCGATCAGACCTATCGAATCAGTCCGCTGAGGTCTGGGCACTGCTGGCTATTAGAGCAACCCTGAGCCCACTCACTTCCACAGTGGAGTTTCCCACTGGTGAGGATCTGATCGCACCAGGACAGCCTTGCACACCGCCAGCCACACGAAATAACTTAGAAGGTTCGACCCTGCCACCTCTTTTGAATACAATGAGTAATATGTTTTCTGCATTACTATGTAGCAAGAGTTATTCTACGCTCTTTGTGATTAACTAACTTAATCCTGCATCTAACCTTGCCATCATGCTCCATCTTACACATTAGGAACCTGAGGTCCAAGGAGGTTACACTAATTAATTAATCAAGGTCAAATTAAGCTCCAACTCTTCAATAAAATAAAGTATAATCTGGGTATTAGACTTAGTCCCCAAGGGCTTACCATAGCGTGTTCTAAGTTTTATTACTAAAACACAAAAACATACAGAGAGAGAGAGAGAGAGAGAGAGAGAGAGAGAGAAACTCCCCTCCCCAGAGACTGAGCACAGATGCACAGACGGACAGACGGAACCTGCCAATGCTCACACTGGCAGGAAAGGCAGCTGTTTCCCTTAGCAGAGGGCTCAGGGTATATGCCTGAGAGAAAGAAGAGAGCAACAAGCTTATGTCCTACTTCATTGTCTTTTGTTGTAACAGAATACCACAGATTAGGTAAATTAGAAATTTAATTTATTTCTTTAGTTGATGAGGCTTGGAAGGCAAGCACATGGCACAATTCCTGCACTGTGTCTTTGCGTGATGGAGACGTGGAAGCGCCTGGAAAAGGGAATCTGAGGGGCAGGACTCTGTGGGGGGGCTGCCGCAGGAACTAGCCTCCACTAGTAGGCTACTGATACCTTAATCCATTCAGGAATGCGCTGCTTCATGAGCTGCACCCCTCTTAAAGGCTTCATCCCTGAACACTGTTGTGATGCTAATTACAGCTTAGCATGAGTTCTAGAGCAGTCAGAGCTGGAAACCAGAGGAGAGACCTTTCTTCCCAGAAACAGAGGCCGGGCAGTAGCTGTTTGAGGAGACCCTCCCATTCCCAGCCCAATGTTCTCACTAAATCTGAAGGCCTAAGTTGCCAAAGTCAAGGGACATTAAAGTTAGAGTAATCAACATGTCCTGCTTTGCCCAGAACTTTCCACGTTTCAGTTCTGAAAGCTCCACACCCTGGGAAACTTCTGAATCCCAGGAAAATTGGGACAGTCGGCACCATGATCAAAGGAGAAGTCACGGGAAACTCTTCCACCCCTGCCCCAAGCCCACAGGCTACATTTCTCCAATCCCTTTAACGGCAGAAGGTCCTTAAACCCTCGCTGTCAAGTGTAGACTGGTTCTCACTATTCTTAGTCCAAGAAACGGTGAGGCCCTATGTCAAGTCCCCAGATTCCATCTGCATGGTCCCATCATCTCCCTAGGGGACAAACTTGATGGTTGGACTCACTCCCAGCCTTAGGCAAAAGGGCCAGGCCTTTTTTTCATTTTCCATTAGAGGACAATATTCTCTCTTCATTCCAGACCCACTGGGTAGAGGCTTAGAGATGCAGGGAGGTGGTCAAGATGTCTTTCTCTGTGAAAAATGACATAGAGTTAAGTCTTGCAGTTAACATGTAAAGCATTGCACATGATTCAGTTTGGGAGGGAAAGAAGCTAGGGTGGTCCCAATGTACCCCCTGTTCCTGGCTGACTCTTCAGAGGCGTCCTAGGCCTTCATGTGGCTGCAGACTTTCACTACATTGTGGTCCAGACTCATCTAATGATATAAGCAAATAAACTCTGAACATTCAGAGGAAACAAATCACCACTCCATCAGAATACTTGGGGCAAATTAGCTCAGCAGACTGGACCAGAGACACACTCCATGACTCACCCTCACCCAGAGTAAATAAGGGAAGATTAAGTACCACTTGATTGGATCACACTGAAGCTTGGCATAGCGCAACAAACACATCAGCTTGAAATCTCACATTAGGAACACATAATCTCATAAAATTTATGACTGTTATTGCTTACCACATATGTTTCTGAGTTACTGTGTGCTAGGCTTTGGGCAAACTGCATTGCTGGGGTCTTGAGGGGCCTGTCTGCTGATCTATAACGTATTTCAAGAAGGAAGACGCGTTCCTGTTTGACACTCTTTGGCATGATCTCCGGAGTGGCCTGCCCATTGCAAGCAAGGGAGTTGCAGGGGGATCAGGCGTGTGCCACACCCCAAGTCGGCCTCTCTGCTAGTCCTAGAGTCTCTCTGATAGAGAGACTGGCAGAAAATCTTCTTCCCTTCTCTGGGTCTTAGTTTTCCAACATGTGAAACAAATCGACAAAATGAGAGGCACTGTAAGTCTTAGAGTCTAAGGTCTTTGCAGGCCTTGCACTACAGGAGTCTACAAAAGAGCACCACAGCAATGTATTAAAAGAGAAGACAGGGAGCCTTGCCCTACTGCCCTCCAAACCCAAAGAATCCGTAATAAGAAGTGGCCAAAGCATCACCGTGAGATCAGTAGTGAACTGGGGTGTGGGAGCTGGAGGTGTGGTTTATGGAAGGGCAGATGAGTCCCAGAGGCCATAGGATGTCAGCCATGAGGACCTGGGAGGAGAGGGGAGATGACTGGGTGCTGAGAGAGGCGTTCTCTTGGTCTTGTTGCCCAGACAGCTAAAGCTGAATTAGGATCGGTTTTCAAATGCGTATCGCCGCTGGAACTCCACTCCCATCAATCAAAGTTTTCTTTCTCTCTGAGCCCAAATGCAATCTCATGGTTTCTCTCAACACGAAGGCCACTCCCCTGCTTCAACCCTGAGACTGTGGATGGTATGGTGAAAAAGGGCAGCTTCCCCATGCCCCAATCTTTACGATCTGAGGGTCCATCCAGGTCCCTTGCCAGGGACTCCAGGTCTTCCTACAGGAATTCACAGTGCAGGCTTATCAGAAAGCCAGAGCAATGGGGATGAGCGTGAGTGACTAGTGTGGAGAAGCCTTGCAGAAGATGGTCTCCAGCATCGCCGTGGTAGGAAGAAGCCAAGGCCCGCAAGCCCTTGACTCACTTGCTGAAGCACCACGTGGACTAGGAGACTCACAGGCCCTCAAGTCCGTGTCCCTAAGGTGTCACTTGTGAGAGAACACGTGAGGGAGAGCAGATGATGGCTGGATGAAGACTGTGCTGTGACTTGCCCTTTCCAGTCCAGCCAGATGTGCCCTGACCTCCTTCTTGGCAGTGTCTCACACATGCAGTCCCCACCAACAACCAAGGTCTGGCCCGACTTTGGGGCCCCTTCCGGGTCTCTCCTGGTGTACTTCCAGCACGGCTGGCCCTATCCAGAAAGTTCTGAACAAGACAGGAACATTTTCCTTATGGCTTGTACATTTTCATTATGATTTCCACAGTCGATTCTGGTAAATCTGCTATAATAAAAGTCTCTATTCATTATCCATATTCTTCCAAATGGTCTTAGTTTGAATTGAAGTCTAGTTCTGTTAAAATTTTGTCTTAAAAAATAGTAGTGCTTTTTTTTCCTTGATTGTAACTCAGATATCAGCTGAGGACCGCCCTGCCCCTCAGCATCTGTGAAATGTCTAATGGCAGATTGCAGTTTCCAAAAATGGCCACAACAGCGTTTTTAACCCCACACAGTCATTCTAGAACTCTGCAACTCTTCCCTTGGGAGATGGGGGCCAGGTCTTCTCCTCATGAGCCTGGGTGGGCCTTTTGACTGCTTTGACTAACAGGATGCAACAGAAATCACTCTACAGGCTTTCTAAGAAGCTGGGTCAAGAAGGCAGTATAGTCTCCCCCCCTTCTTCGCCCCCCCCCGTGGCCTCTCTCATGATCTGTGCCCTTGGAGCCATGAACACCAGGTAAGCCGCCGCCCCCTCTGAAGATGCTCTGTTGGTTATATCACAAGGAGAGGCCATGTGGAGACAGGAAGGGTTTTCTGGGGAGCCCCAGCTATTCCAGCTTAGACATGTGGATGGGGAGGAATGTGGCGGGGCCCAAGGTGTCTATGTTGCCTCAAACGTCTCCCCAACATTTTTGCTAATTCCTGGAGGAGGATGGATGCTCGGCTTGTGTGTTGTGTTCTCACAGGACGCCTCTGTCCTACCACACATCCATTCTCCCATGACACAGGTTTTAGGTCTCCACAAAATCTGGGAACACACATTCGGGTGAGTAGTGCAAAACTTAAGATCATGTTACTAACCACAAGGGATCTGTTTAGTTTGCTCTCTCTTCTCCCACCTCTGCCGATTTCCAGCCTCTTCTCGGGATGCCCTGGGAACCCACACTCTTTACTTTCTATTAGGAAGAGAACTTATATCCCTCTAGATGCCTAATCTGAAACTTCCATACTCAACCACACCAAGAGTCCAGCCTTTACTGGAATGCCTTCAGTTTACGGGCAGGCAATGTGGCTTCCGTACATAGGATGTCAAAGAAATTCAAGGAATATGGGGGAGACAATGAGAGAAGGAGATCAAAATTGCCCCAATGAACATTTGATTATTGACCTATTGGTACACTACAATTTTGCAAAGAAAGGGATCACACTACCCTTGCTGCTCGAGCCTCTCCCCAGGCACCATTAGCGTGAATGCAGCTTTGATTTGCATAGCAGCCACAGGAACATAGCACCAACTAATCCTGCTGCACCTGTGAGGAGTCCCTGGTTTGTTACAGTTACCGCCTTTTGCATAAGGGATGTTGATGAGAAGAAAAAAGTGGATCTGAATCCAGGCCCACCCAACTCTCTGAACAATTTGGGTTTATAACTGAATCCTTTATCCAAACTGACATCTCGCTGTGAAGAGGCTCCCCCCCCCCTGCATTCTTGAGTCAGACCCAGTGACTGGTATCACTCACTCATCTCCTTTAGTGAGCCCAAGAGGCTGGAGCTTCCTGGAGTCTGCTGTGATTGGTTTGTTTGCCTGGTGGGGATGGGTTCTGTGAGGAAGGCAAAGCTCTGTGTCCCTGGAAGGCAGAGAAAAGCCATAAAGGAGGCCCCTCTGCCTGTCTGTAGATCAAGAGAGCTTTTGCTTTCCAGCCACCCTGGGGGTAGCCGGCTCCTGGTGAGTTCAGCAGGCTTGCGTCATCTGCCTCCCCTGGAGTATCCCAAGTCATGAGAGCTGAATCTGCTGGGGCCATCTGGGGAAGGAGGATGTGCTTGAGAGCAGTCTGTCTGTCCTCTGAACCTGGAGGGGACTTCACCAGGTGGAAAGACACTCTTTCCTAGGAGGGACATGGAGCCAGTTCTCCATAGCACTCACTCACTGATGAGCAATTTTCTAAGCAGAGCCCCTGGAGACCAGCATCTGCTCTGGCCCCTTCCTGAAGCTGAGGTGGAAGAACGGTACTGGGCGGAGGACACCAGGGAGGCTCTGACCTTTCCTTTGATGACTTCCCTGGGCCTTGAGCTAATTGTGAAGGAGAATTCACAACTGAGTTATCTATGTGTCGCTCAGCTGCCCCCACAGCTGCTCCTTCTTGAGAGAGGCCAAGAGCAGCCAAATCCTCCCTTCCCATACAACCATCCACCCACCCCTGCCTTCATGACTACCCTTGACTCCAGGGGCTCAGGCAAAGTCCAGGATAGGAGGAAGGACTGAGCTTTGAAAAGCATCAGCCCAGAGTTCAGTCCTACCTGCTGCATGTTACCTGGCAACCCTAGATGTCATGCTTTATTATCTGAGCCTGAAGTGTCCCAGCATCTTAGGAGAAGCATCCCTTGAGATTAGAGGCAAGCAGTTTCAAGGTGATCCTAGGAGATGGCATCGGGGAAGCATGTGTGGTGGAAGAGAGAGAAGCCAGTGAGAGGTGGTCACCAAAAGAGACTGATCTGACTGGGAGGATTTGGCAAGAGTCCGGAATCAGCCACCTCTCCTTTCCTCTTTTGGAATAATTATAATGTCATTATACTGTTTGTAACTGTTATGAGTTGGGGACCCCTACTCCTAGTGGTGTGTGTGGGAGTCACAGTCCTGTCTCTCTGGCCTGCTTCATGCACAAACAGCAGGTTTCTGTAGGCAGAGCTGCTGTGATACTATAGCACAGGTAGATAAGAGCCAGAAAATGTACCTGGGCACCCACTGTCTAAGCTGCAAGCACCTCTGAAGCGGTGGAAACGGCTCCTTCCATGCAGAGTGGCTGTGGGGATATACGTAGACTTTATTTTTTCTCAGCAGGCAGTGACTTGGTTGGACAGAAGCCTCACATTCAGCTACTTGGGTGGCAGCTCAGATCTCTGCATGCACTGTTGAGGGGCCAGATAAACTCTAGGGCAAGGGTTAGAGACTGAACTTGGGGACTCCTCTTCTCGTTATTCCTTTCAAATGTGTCCCCTCTGTTTACAGTGACTGCAGCCGCCTCTAGCTCCGTCCTCTTGCTAGAATGATCTTGGGCTTTCTCTCTGAGGTCTTGCTACTCCGCTACACAGCAAGGCCACTCAGGCCACCACCACCCTCCTGCTGCTGCCTCTTTGAAACTTGACAGTGGGTTCTCATCCGCCCACATAACAGGCTGGATACAAGAGCCGTGCGTAACTAGAACTTCGCAAGCCGACCACATAAAAGCTGCGGTCAAGTCAAGGACAAGTTCTGAATTCAGACAGTCTGCTCCATTGTCCAGCCACTCTTTAATCTCTTCAGTTTCCAGTTTGATGGCAGGGGAAAAGGAGGCCCTGTTGCTGTGCCCTTTCATTGTGCCTGGAGTGCGACCTTCCAATGTAACCCAGGGCTGCCAGGCACCAGAAGCCCCTGTTCTTGGCCCTGTTTTCTCAGATGGGCCTTCTGTCCTTGGAAAGTCTGCAAATTCTCATAACCTTAGTCCACCTTCTACTCAGCTAAGACGTCCAAAGAATTCACTGCTGATGTTCTGCATGGTAAAGCGTCATCCGAGAGTGTCCATTAGCGTCCTTGGAACCCAATGGGGTGTGGTAAGCCTGTGCTAAGTGATGGTGACGTGGAGTGGTAACTCTATCACTGCGTGGAATTTATCTCCATTTGAAAGATGCTCTCAGGTATGAGTTAAAGATAGATACCCCACAGCCTAGTAAGTGTGGTTGGAAAATACAGACATCGTATTCTGCCTTTGGCTCAGTGTCACCTTCCTTTTCGGCATCTTCCCATGCGGAACCGCTCCTGTCCAAGATGACCTCTGTGCAGCTGTGGACGGGTGCTCAGCATAACATGTGTCTGCTGAATGAATGTGTATTTCTATATCTGCCCATGCATTGTGATGTTTCACACGGTAGGCACCTGGTCTTTGGGAGAGACTCAAAGACTTGTGGGTACGAAGGACACAGACTTCCTTCATCACTTCTAGGTGAAAGAAATACACTCCATTTTTCCTTTTAAATCCGACTAAGCCAACCTGCCATTCTTACCCCTTTTATTTGTGTCAACCGTAGGGACTCGGAAAGTTTAGAGGATGCTGTTCTTTTTTTTTCTTCTCTCCAGCAACTCTTGCAGTTAGAAGTGGTTATATGACTCAGTACCAACCAATGAGCTAGGAGGGGAAGTTTGCTTTTGTCATTTCCTTCCTCAGATGCAGCTTGGAGGGATGTAGTCCTCTTGAGAACACAAGATAGTGGAAGAAAGGACTGAGACCCACTGGCCTGCTTCACTCTCCCTGAACTTCAACCAGACATTTGCCTCCAGACTATCGGTTTCAAGGCTCTAAGTCTTTGGCTTTTGTGTGTGTGTGTGTGTGTGTGTGTGTGTGTGTGGTGTGCCATTTCTCCAGAGAACTGGTGGGGTATTTTGATTCTTTCTGGAGTGTCTGTCATCAATACTCAGGCATGTTTGCTCGAGTTATCCTACAACACACAAAATGGAAACATCCCCTTCTGTAAGGAAGTTGGACCAGGTGACAGCAGAGGTGAGTCCCAGCAGGGCAGCATGATAGAAGGGGCCATACCCCTGATACCTGGCCGTCCCATATTACCCCACTTGGGGTTCAACGTTCTGGGGAAGCATACGAACCAAATAGGAACAGTCCTAGGGCATTGCTAATATCTTCTGAGCAAAAGGATCACTAAAGGGGGTAGGGGGAAGGACACACCAAGCAGAGAGAGGCTCAGGGGCCGAAGGACACCAAATGATGTGTGTAAGGTCACTGGCAAGTGAGAACTGCCAGGGAATGAAAGTCAAGGACTCAGGCATTGCAAAGTTTAGATATGAAGAGCAAATTGTCATGGGCCACAAAAAAGACCAAAATAGCCACTGATGGGAAAGAGGCATTTTCTTCTTAACCTGCTACTGATTTTGAATTTAGAGACCACTAGCATCTGCCGGCACATATGAATGTGCACATGTATGTGTGTTTGCGTGTGTGTAGTTGTGCCTGTGCTGTGAGTTGAGGCCCGGAGTTCCAGGCTGGTTGAAGGAGAAGCTTGTTTAATCAGAATCTAGCCCTACCGGACTTCAAGACCCCCAAATAGAATCTGCATCACTTAGAGATGGGAGGAGAAAAGGGCCACATAGGTACCATCCCTTTGATGTGCCCACATCCATCATTCCAGAGTAAACTGCACATTGAAGACGACTGAACCCACCTTGCAGACCTTGAAAGGGGGCTTAATAAGGCCAGACCATGGGATGGGCAGACATGCTTGGCTAGAGAAAGTCACTTAGCCTTTGAGAACCTCAGTTGATCCATCTGGAAACAAAGACTAGTTTTGGGATTGGAGGCCGGGTGATAACCCAACTCTGCTTAGTCCTCAAGGCTAGAGTAAAGGAGGAACTAAGGAAGATTGGTGAAATTTTTAAATTGTCAAGTACTGTGACAATTAAAGGATTATAATTATTTTCCACGACAATAATAATAAGCTAAATTTGATTCTGGCATAAAAATGCAAATAGCTGAAACTCAGTGATGTAGAACAGATCAATTTGGGGAAATTATACTTCATCTGCATTTCACAAAGCTAACAGCAATGCACATTGCCACGGTTCTGAGAAGGACCAGAAGAAAAGAAAAGTTCATTAATTCAGCGAGTCCACCCAATTTTTGTCAAATCAAAGGCACAGCAATTTATTCATGAATATGATGCTGAGCTTAGGGGAAGATTCAATGATTAAAATACACTCTTAAAACCTTTACGAGACTAAGCAATCATTTGCATTCTAAACAGACCTCGGTGACACAACCTCCTCAAAACCTTAGATCACAAAATAATGCAAAGCCAGCAGCTGGCTGGCAAAGTTCCTGCTGCCATTATAAAACAGTCTGTGGGTTCCTGTTCTGCTTAGACAATAGGCTAGATAAACAAGTGTGCGTGGCCAGGAATCTCAGCAAGCGAGACCTCCAATCAGGCTAACCTGGCTCTGCTTTAGCAATTTTTTCTAGGCCAGTCCTGAATTTAGATACATGATCCTATTATCCAATCGTGTCACTTACCGTATGACCCAATTTTAAGTTTGAAAGAGAATGTCTCCGTTGCTATGCAGACTACTATTTTTTTTCTTTAACTTAGTTTCCCTTCTTGAGACTACAAAAGAACCAGTAACCTAGGGTTGCTTTGCTTGTCCTTCTCCCACGGGGTCCATCATCCTTAGATGGTTGACCAAGCCCCATAGCCTGGGGTCACTCAGATGATGCTCTGGAAACCTACTACTGCTCATGTCCCTTGAAAAATGTCAGTTATTAGTGGTGAAGAGGAAGTGCCCACAGGTACCAACTCATGATGTGCAAGAGCTGTCATGGGCCCGTGCAGAGAGGAGGTCAGGATAGCCCATGATTTTTCATTAGCTCCGAGGCAGCCTTGATGTACCCAGCGCGTCATCAACTGTTTGGTTTTCTGTATAAGCTCTCTGACAGCATGGGAGGCCCCAGAGAAACTGACTCTCTATTTTTCCCTTTCTCTTCAGCCTACTCTTCTCTTCTTTGCCAAAGCAACTCTACCACCAACTCCTTCCATGCTGTATGGCCAAGTAAGACCCCACACCTACACTTCATACAAACAGGTACCCAGAGCGTCACAGACCAGCTCGACCAACAGCCGACTTCCAAATCCCACTTAGGACTCAGCTACAGCATTCTGCAAATTGAATTTTCTAATTCTAGATTTTCTGTCCTGTTGTTACCCATGTGCCAACCCACGTGGTTCAACTTTAGGGCTTAAAAGAACATGACTCTGTGGCCTTGTGCCCTTTGGTTCTTTCTGACTCATTCCCAGCCGTCTTTGAGCTCAGGGCAATCTCCTACACCTTGTCTATGAAATGCTTTCGGGGCCAAGCTGGGTGGTAGAGAAAGCACTCATGTCCCCAAACACAGAGGTCCCCTCCTCAGCTCCAGAGTGCCATGCCCCCAAGAGGAAAGAAGTGATTCAAGTCAGAGGCTCAGGGATCAGATTTCACTTAGGTATAAGCCCTTGAATCAGTCTTATTTATTTTCTGTATGTTTTTATTTCTGAAGTTTTTCCACATTGTTTCTAATTTTGGATATAAGGGAAGAAATTAAAAACCCCTGATCTAGAGATAATGGGATATCTTGGTGGTTGGTACACTAAAAACCACGCAGCTGAGAGAGGTCTGGAAAATCTTAGAAGGCCGTTTGACTCAGCGTTGTTTGGTGCAAAACTGGGAAAGTTCAGAGCCAAGAAGCCCTGAGACACTGAGGGCTCAGCTTCCCTCCCAGCGAAAATACAGGAAGAGCTATGTGCCTCCTGGCCTTCACCTTCCTCTCCTGCAGATGGCGGAGTAGAGTAGGAATTGCTCTTTGGGTTAGGGCTCTCCAGACATCCCTAGTTTGTGGTTCCACTCCACTACCTATGAGTCTTGCTTAAAGGTGTGGTAGTTACCCCTCAAGGGCAGCTTGATCTGTGCTGGCCAACCTTGCTCACAGGGAAGCTTTGATCGGCTTTGATTGGCTACAGCAATAAAGGAAATTCAGGAAGCCCACCCAGTCTAACATCAGCTTTCAGGCTGCGCGGTCCCTCCTCGCCAAAGGTTGCCGATCTTTCTCCCACAAGGATCGGTACAAGTACTTCTAATTATCCTCGCTAGCTCCTATGGCTCCCCTGGGGGAGGCTTCACTGCAGCTCCTCCTCCCGCAGCCGCACGGGAAGATGTCTGTGCTGGTGACACACTTCCACACTTCTAGTTACAGATGCGCTATATAAATCCTGGCTGCTCTCCCTCTGGAGCAGTAAGATGGACAGCCACTAAATCAGACATTTGGTGGCTTTAGAGCTGCAAGTCCTCTGCACATGCAATACCTCATGGTGTTTTCTCCATCACGCCTGAAACCTCCCGGTGAACTACTAACATTGCTCAAAGTCCTTCTCTCTGGTTCCTTGCGTGGACCTTCTTGTGAAGTTTTTGCATTTCGAGCAGCACTTAATGCATGTGATTCAAAGGCAACATGGTTGCAAGTCTCACAGTAGCAGCCCCACACCATGCCCGCGGGTCCCCATGCCAACTGGTCCCTGCCAGAACAGGCCAATAACTCAAACTAGTCTTCACGTATTTGTTGTGGATTCACTCCTAGAAAAAACACCACGTTTCTTAAAACAGCATTCACATCTGTGCTCTCAGGGTGCTGTGAGCAAACGCCTGGCAGACGTAGTCTACGGGAAGACGGGTTTGTGTGTTGGCTCATAGTTTTAGGGGACACAGTCTACCAAGGTGGGAAAGCAGGAGGGCTGAGCACTGTCCAGTGCGGTGGGAGTTTGTGGCAAGGCTTGTACACCTCAGGAGACCATGACTGGGCAGGTTATGTCCCACAAGGTCCACCCTCTTGTGATTCACTCCTTCCAGCCGCTCCTCCTAAAGGTTCTCACGACTTCCCAGATAGCACCGCCAGCTGGGAAACAGGTGTTCAATCACAGGTGGGCAGGGTAGGACACTTCACATTGTAATTGCATCTTTATGGACCATATCTAACACTGACATATAGTTTGAAAAGGAGATTTTTGTAGTCGTCATCCATTTAACCAAGCCGCAAGGCCCCATATTCATTTGGGTCTATTTCTCTAAAATAGTAATTTTGATGACCTGTCCCGACAGCCATATTCTTTTGTAAAACAGTAATTTTGATGTCAGAGCAGGTCCCACCACTTGTTTCAAGCCTTCCCCACTCTTCGTTGCTTTTGTCTGGTTCACCGACAGTTGTTTGTATAGAAGCCCAATAATTTAGTCATCCCAGGAAGTGTTTCTGTGGCTCGGGACTATGTTTATTACTCTAGTCCAAAAAGTAGAGGATTGTACCTTAGGCAAAAATCACACTCATCAGTCCCCAGTATGTAACCCGTGGAGAGCTGGGCCTACTTGTCATCATCATCTGTGCCCCGGCAATGCTGAAGCTGCAGCCCATTTATGGCAGTTCTCCAGTTTCTGTCCCGGGAAGTCCTAGATGCTCGTGTTATCATCACACCCAAGGTTCCACAGTCGTCCTTTATGCTGTCTGTCCAGCGTTTGTTGGTTTGTTTTGTTTTGTTGTTGTTGTTGTTTTTGGCCTTCCTCTTCGCCTTATCCCATGCGCTCCTCCAAGCAGTGCTATCTTTGTGTATCCGCCGTCATTCATTCTCATAACATGGCCGAAAGATCTCAAGTGCCATTGCTGTATCCTTACTTGTGGCTCCTTTTATATGGGATTACAGCCTAAACAAAACTTTGGAAGAATGTAAATCTCCTATCACATAGTCTGGCAATACTGATCAAGCCTGATTCTCCTTCCTTGGGGTTCCCACCCTTTCCAGTCATTAGAAGAGGTCATGTGACTGAGTTTTGACCAATGAAATGCCAGTGGATAGTTTGTAGGCAGGAACTATAAGAGTATTCCACATTATTCCTTCCTCTTCTGCTTCCATGTTGAGGAATTCTGAGGCAACGGAAGGGCGCGTTGAAGGAGAAGCAGCAGCTTGTGGTGGAAGAGAGGCTCACAGTTCAGAACTTTGTGAACATGAACACCTTCTATCGGGCTGCATCTGTTTATTGTATCAGAATTACTGTAACCTCAATGTAGTAATGAGGACATTCTTGATGCGGCACATCACCCAGGAAAAACTTCTGCTATGTCTGGTGTGGGACCAGGGACTAAACCCGGAGCTCACACATGCAGCTCCACACATGCTAGGCAGCACGCGACCCAGAACCGCACCCCAGCCCTAGAGAAACTTCAGACACTTTCTCACTTCCTTCTTCTCTTCCACGTAGCCCTGTCTGGGAGTCTGTGCTTCCCAGCCTTTGTCCAGATGCTGACATGCAAGCTGGGACCTAAGAGGTTATATACACTTCCTGCCAGTTTTACTTAGTCCCAGAGCGAGCGAGCTTCTCCCTGCTCTAGGCTAAACTGGACAGATGATTTTTGAAAGTCCAAAATAATCTAATGTAGAAGAATTAAAATAAGGTGGTCTTATTGCACCATGCTCACCAAAACAGCATCGTAAATTGTATTCCTCACGAGAAGAGAGACCGGCGGATGAAACCACCAAGGCTTTCAACTCTCAGCCATGGAAGAACCCACCCCTAGTTTTCTTTCAAGCTGCTTCTTATCTCCCTCAGGGCTGCTGGTCTCTGCTGGGCAGCACAGGAATCCAGGTGCTCTTTACAGGGAATTCCCCTGCTGAGCACAGAACTCTCACTCTGACAATGAAATGTGCCAGCCCATACGTGACATGACACATTACTTCAAGTCACAAGCCATTTTCCATAGCAAGTCACACAGTCCCTCCAAATTTGGAAGAAACAAGAGAAGGCTAATCGTGTCATGGGCCCTGGAGAGAGAGGAAGCCTGAATATGGACATGCCCTCAGTGCTGGGACGCGAGATCCCCTCTGACAGCTCTGAGGTTGGTCCCCTAATATTTACGCTATGAATGTCTGATAAGTCCTTTATTTTTTCTCTAATGCAAAAACCTCTTTTCCAGAAAGTCATTTTTCACTTTCTTTTTCCAGCCTCAACTAACTTAGAAAGAGCACAGTGTAGAGGAACTGGTATCCTTTAAGACTGACCCACCTTCCCTCGGGAGCTGGCCTGGGAGGCCATCTGAGTTGAGGTGGGTGTTTTAGCATCATGTTCCCTACCTTATCCCAAATCATACAGCTTCCCACTGTGATAAAAATATCCAAGCCTCTGTCATTTTAGCAAGATTTAATTAAAACTGCCCTAAATTAAGAAAATCCAGTCATTGTTTGCATTCCTGGGTGCCTATGTTTAGCTGAGCTTCACGTAAGCAGAGAAATGAAAAATTAACTTCATCTTTTGGCTGCAAGGGAAGAGTGTGAATTGGTTTTCTATCACTCGTAGGGACATCTTGTGTCTTCCCTCAGCTGGGTATCTCTCTGATGGGATTGCTTCTTCCCACCCTCCTGAAGGCCTCTGAGGACAAGTTGCTGCTTGACTCTGCCCTGCAGAAGAAACCTCCAGAGTCCAGACAGACCCACTCAGGGTCCAGGGGGCAAGAGGCTCCTCCCCAGAACAGCTGCAGCCCACCCAAGCTTTAGCGCTGCTGACAGCTGTTCCCAAGAGGCCTAGATTAAGAACGGGTACTCTCAACATACAGTACTTGTCCCTCTCTGAGCAGAGTAGTGTGCTGGGGAGGTGTTCAGGAACCTCCTATCTTGGAAGAAAAAAAATGACTCAGGGAAACTTTCAGAATCCCTAGGTTGGCAGGGAAGCTGGGAGCCTGGTGTTTAAGACACAGCGTTCAGGAGTGAGTCTGCTTGACTTCTAACTCCAGTGCTAGCACTGGTTAGCTCTGCATCCTTAACCGTGTCTCTCAAGCTTTCTGTGCCTCTTTCCCTTCAGATAAACATAGTGCATTCCCCGCGGGTCCTGCCATATGAATTGACCTCGTTCCTAGATATTAATCCTCAGGACGGTGTCTGGTTACGAGTATCCAATAAATGCTAGCTTTTATAATTTTTTGCAAGGGATCCTCCCTTTCAAGTTTCTCTCTACCTCTGAGAACCCTATTTGACTTCCCATGGCAGTCTCTCAGACAGACTCACTGGCAAACACTGGAGAACTTTGGATTTTATTTTTAATCCAAGAAACCGTTCACCTTGAGAGGTGTGTGAGCAATGTGGATGGGGGTCTCTAAGCAGGGTGGGACCTCGAAAGAGAGCTAGGGTTTGGGTCCAGCAGGAAGGCTGTCATGAGGAACAGCTTGGAGCTAGGGAATCATTCAGCAAACCCAGAGCAGACTCAGGCCCTGAAAGTAACCATGGAAACAGGAGCCCACAGAGGCATCCAGGGTGTGGGATGGGTAGGTGGGCGGATGGATCGATGGGCGATGGATGGGTAGAAGGGTGGGTGGAAGTTGCTTTCATAGCAGAAGGGTAAGGGCTCGGGGCAGCAACTGTAAGCATCTTGGAGCTGAGGTTTGGGGACCTGGGAGTGTGTCCTAGGCAGACAGCTGGGCACGGTAAAAGACAAATGGGTTAGAGCAGAAAGCGAATCCTCCCTGAAATGGATTCCAAGTTCCTAGCAGGGATGGGGTCCAGATCAAGACAAGAGGAGGGGGAGAAATCTCAGACTGGGTTCTTGGGCTTCGATCCTGGTCTGGGTGAATCCTGACACAGACTCCTGCATGTGAGCTCTACTTCCTGCGTGGATGTTGATGGGGTCTCCCCTTCAGCTGTAGCTTGAAGACAGGAATGCAGTAGGTGCAGGAAGAACCAGTTCAATCAAGCACCTCCCCCCACCGTTGATATGACCCTCGGGTCAGCCTGGGGCTGCGGTGAGACTGGGCATCTTTCACGAACTGTGTGTTTGTCCTGGTTTCGTAGCTTCCAAGTCTGGCTGCCAGACTGTGGCCTAGTAAATTCTTAAGGCCCAACTCCCTACTGCTTCACCCCAGAGTCCAGAACAGCCTCTCCACAGGTGGAGAAGGTCATGGTGGAAAACATTACACCGAAAGGAGAAAAATGAAGTTCTAACCAAGGCTGAGACCATTCCTCCGAACCAGCTCAGGGATTCCGGGGGGAGAGCACCCTGGGCCATGAAGTTTTTCCAGGTAAGGCTGGGAAACATGGGCTCTGTGGTCCCCTCTTCCCATGTGGGAAAAAAGGTACAAGGCATCTATCCATCTGCAGCATACTGTTGTCCCCAATTTCTTTGAACTGCCTTGTCTCTTTTACTGTTACTATCTCCAAATGATTGAAGTCTGGCCAAGCAGTATGGACAAAGTGAAGTCTGTCACTTCTAGACCTCGCCTCAAAAGCATCTAAACTTACCTCACACCATGCTTCTCTGTGATGTCTCAGCTTAATGCAGATAGACAGAAGCCTTGGAAAGGACTCACAGGTGAAGCAGGGTCTCAGGATCACCTGTGGAAGGCTATGACCCAACAGCTATAAGAGGAGTGAGAAACAACCCATTCTGTCAAACTTCTGGGACCGGGTAGGGGGGGCTCATTATAGCAGTCAGCCCAACGTCACTGAGATAGTTAAGAGGCAGAGATTGGAACTACAAAGGCATGTTTGGACCTAAACAGACCTCATTCCATGGACATCAGTAAAAGAAGGTAAAACAACAGAACCCAGGCTAAGCCAAGGGGTGAGCAGTGACCTTCTAGGGCAGAACATACCCAAAAGTCTCGCAACCAGCATTAGTTATGACTGGTTTTCTCAGCACCAGGCCTTGGCTCCTTTAATTTTTACAATTGATGTGGGATTCCCCTCTGTATGCTGTGAATATTTTTTATTACCATTGGTTAATAAAGAATCTGTTTTGGGCCTATCGCAGCACAGAATAGAGCAAGGCGGGAATTCCAAGCAGAGATAGAGGAAAAAAGAAGGCAAAGTCAGAGAGACGCCATGTAGCCTCCGAAGGAGATAGATGCCTGGGAACCTTACTGGTAAACCACGAACCTAATGGTAAAATATAAAATAATAAAAACGTGTTAATTTAAGATGTAAGAGTTAGTTAAAAAGAAGCCTGAGCTAATAGGCTGAACAGTGCTTTGATTAATACAGTTTCTGTGTGATTATTTTGGGCCTGGGTGGCCAGGAAATGGACAGGCTGCATCTGCCGTCACATAATAATCACGAACTAGGGGTTGTCACGAGTTTAAAGATGAGAGACTTTAGCCATGGGAAAAGTGGGTCCAGGTACCCTGGCTGGAAAAGCCGGATTGGAAAGGACCAGAGCAGGCGTCTGAGTTGGTTGTTCTCTGTCACTATGTTCACCATGACCATCATGATCTCCATGACGAACGCTACCACCCTCGCCGCCGCCGCCGCCGCCGCCGCCGCCGCCGCCGCCACCACCACCACCACATACTGAGCTCATATCCTCCACTCTCTTGCTCTTCATCAGTCACCTGCCACAGAAGACAGTATGGAGCTGCCGCCTGATTATGCATCTACAGGAGCCGAATGGTAGGTTGTCCTGATCTGGGCTTCTCTCCAGGCGGAGAGAGTCAGGCCAGTGGAAGGGCTGGAGGCTTTAGTTTATCTGTGAATCACCTGTAGCCTAGGGAGAGTGACAGAGGAGAAGTGGGAAGCAGGCAGAGATGGTGCTAATTTTTCCCCGGTGACCTTAAGTCTGAGCTTAACTCAAGCTTCTCTTAATTATTCTAGCCCAAGGGTGTTCTGGAAAATTCAATGAAGTGGCCAAGGAAGCAGAGCAGTGGCGCTGACAGAAAGAGCCCCTGGAAGAAGCGGCTTGGAAGAGGAGGCAGGAGGGACAAGACCCTGACCCTCAAGGCTCAGTGTGGAGGGGGCCTCCCCTTTTTGTTAAGCTCCTTGACTGCAGCCCCCGCCTCTCAGCCCTGAGAGACTTCTGGGGAGGGGGCAGCCTGGAGGGGCTGTTGCTGGGGAGGGGGCAGCCTGGAGGGGCTGTTGCTGGGGAGGGGCTTCCCCTGGGGATAATTCCAAATGGCTAGGCAAGGACTCTCATAAGAAAAGCCCTCCGTTCTGTGTTGAGGAGCAACCCAAAAGCCTTATAAATATGAGCTGCTATCTCCTGAGAGAACACTTAATGAGCAATTGCATTTATAATATGCAGCAAAACTTCATAGAATCTATGTTCCCTGACTTTTCTCCTAATCATGCCAATTTTCTGCACGGTTGTGTTCTTTCCCGCACCAGCAGTGGCCTTCTTAAGGCCTAAGGCTCGGAAGTTTTCCAGCTCTGGGGTCTCCATTGCCTGTTCCCTCCATCTCTCCCAGCCCTGCCTCCAACCCAGGACTTCCGCTGTAAATCCTCCCAAAAGGCGGTGACCTGTCTGCCTTCTCTTTAGTCCTTTTAAAATTTTATTTTATTTTACATGCGTAAGTGTCTCTCCTGTATGTATGTATGTATGTACATCATGTGCATATATGATGCCTGCAAAGGCCAGAGGGGGTGTGGGATCCCCCTGGGACTGGAGTTTGGTAACTGAATCTGGATCCTCTGTGAGAACAGCCAATGTTCTTAACTGCTGTGTCATGTCCCCAGCCCCTAGTCCTTATTTTTATTTTATTTTTGTACATGTACATGTGTATGCACGTGTTCATAGAGTGGTATATGTGTCTGCATGTGAATATACATGCACATGTATGTGGAGACTAGAAGTCAACCTTGGTTGTCGTTCCCCAGGTTTTTGAGACCAGGTCTTTTATTAGCTATGACTCATGGATTAGTCTAGACCGGCTGGCCGGCAAGCCCTGAAGGCCCCCTTCTTTCTGCCTCCTCAGGGATGGGGATATAAGTGCATGGTACCCATGCCTGGGTTTCCACGTGGGTTCTGGGGACTGAATTCGGGTTGTCATGATCTCATAGCAAGCACATCTCTCCGCTCCTCAGTCCTTGTTACCACTGTCAGTGTTATAAGGGCCTAAGGAGCCGGCCTTTGTCCGTGGAGGAAAACAAAATATGATTACTTTTCATTGCAAATGAATTCTCTCTAAATCAGGAATTCCTAGGTCAGCAGGCACAAGGAGCCCTTCAGCAAGTGAGGATTGCCTGGCAAGGACGATAAAAAAAGTCATGGAGCTCACATCACAGGCAGGGACTGCTCTCAGAGCTGACCTCGGGGTGCAGGCTCATGGTACACAGCTCTGGGGACACCTTCACTAATGCTAGCAGTCTGGGCTCTGCTTTAGGATCCCATTGGGAGCTTTTTGAAAAAGCCAGGGATTCTGGGTCAATTGGTCTGCTTCAATGCTCAAGGCATCATGGGAGCTTTGACTAGCTATGATTGCTAGATCCAGTCAGTTGCTGAAGACAGACCTCCATAGCTTGGCTCTTTTTCTGGCCACAGCATCTCTCCTTTTCTTTCAAGAGGAGCTGAAGTGAAGATTTTGTCATGGAACAACCTCATGTGGCAACCAGAGCCCTGTTCACTCACCCTTAATCGGTATTCAACAGCTGTTTAATATATGCATGGTGAAGACACAGACAGAAGCAGGCTGGGGACTCACAGAAGTTGTCTGGGAAGTCATGCCTCTGAAGAGCTGACATTTAAACAGGCCCTGAATGACAAGGGGGAAAAAAATCTGTCATGTGAAGCTGTCATGATCGTAGGTACAAAGGCCACAGGGACAAAGGGGGCATATGGCCAGGGCACAAAAGACAGCAAAGAGATGAAGTTTAAGAGGTGGCCAGAGATACATCATGGAGAGCCTTGGAACAGTAATAGTCAAGTGATTTCCCTTGTCAGTGTATTAGGAAGCCCCTGGAAGATTTTTAGGAGGCAAACATGGCTCTCTTGTATTTGTAAGGGACACTTGGGCTGCAGTGGGAGGCAAGCTGGTGGTCAGCAGGACAGGTGTGAGTGAAACTGGTCCACTCCGTCAGGGCCAGGGACCAGAGCCCAGGGGAAGGATGGGGCTTGGCTCTTCTGCAGAGTGGGGAATGTAGGTCAGGCAGCCAGCTCACCCAACAGGCCGCTGAAGCAGCCCCCTCGCCTGTCAGGGGAAAGCTGAGTCTGTGCTGTGTGGGCTCCGCTGAGATCTGCATTGGCAGGGGAAGCAAAGAGACAGTCACCCAGGTGCAAGGATCTGGGTCACCACCCAGGATCCCCTCATCTCCCTTCCCAGAATGCCTTTCCCCACTCCTCCACTCCCTCACTATCTCCCCAGGCAAGCTAGACATACACCACCAGGGAAGCAGGCAGCTATATTTTAAGATCAGGGCTCAGACCTCTAAATAAACCATAAACAAAACCAGGTTCCCTGCCACAGAAGGAGGGAGAGGGCTCCATTTCTCTTCAGTGCATTGACTGGGAAATAAACAAGTGGCTCCACCTGTCACATACACTTAACTCTCTGCAGCGGCATCTGCCGGGTCCAGGAGCTTCTGCTTGGCCTTTCCAAGAAACAGCTGATATGCAGCTTCCCCTGTGGGCTCCAAATTCACCTTGATAACTCAGGGAAAGGTGGGTGTGGGTTTTGTCCCTGACCCTGGCCTCAAAGGAAAACCTAACCAAGGGCAGGTACAGACCAGGGGCTCCATGCAGCGGGGTATGGGAGAGAATAAGCGTCAGGAGACGAACGCGGAGAAAACAAGCAAACGTTAGAAGATGGAGGTGGGCGTCTAAAGTGGGGGTGGGATGGCAGAGCTGAGGGTGGCAGGGAGTGCCCTTGATGGGGAAATAGGAAGTCTGAGGGCCCCAGAAGTCTGCGAGAAGGGTGTAGGGGAGGGGTGTATCCCAGGGAGGGATAAAGAAACAAAAGTGAAGAATTTCTTTCTCCATAAACAGTCTCCTAAAATCAGAAAGGAAGAAGGAACAAGTGAGATAATGAAACAGAGAAAGAAAGCCCCAGAATCATCAAATTCATGCCCTATTCCGAGGAGGATAGACCTCCATAGCACAGCAGGAAGAAAGATAGATGTACAGAGAACACAAGGAGCCAAGGCACCGAGGAGTCGGGAGTCAAGGCTGAAGGAATGGGAGTGTCTGAGAATAGTGGCATACAACAGAACCCACACATATGTATGTAGCAATAGGTGGCTGTGAGACTTGGGGTTGCCAGAAGTCAACTTGAGAGGAAGGGGGTGCGGTTAGAGAGAGTGGTTGTCTCCAGATGCTGCTCCAGGGAAGCCTGCAGTGTGGAGACCTCACAGCCACTCCCCAAGGCGTGGGAAGGACTGAGAAAGTGAGAGTCAGCAAGCCAGAGATCACACATTCACCAAAGTCCCCGCCCCCCCCCCCGCCCTGCAAAGTCTGGCACCATCTCAGCAGCACACCATGGGGGTGAAGGAGATCCAGGAGTCCCCAAACTGCGGCCTAGCCAGGCTTCAAGTGATAAAACCAGACGGACTATACAGAGGATAAGGTGAGACTCTGCCAAACAGACTCCCATAGAAATCGATGGCTGGGGCTAGGTGTGGTGGCACATACTGATCCCAGCCCTCGGGAGGCAGAGGCAGGCAGACTCCGTGAGTTCAAGGACAGCCTGGTTTTCATAATGAGTACCAGGACAGCCAGAGCTATACAGAGAGACCCTGTCTCAAAAAGCAAAAAAGAGGAGGACACTGGGGAAGAAAGGGGACAGCAAGGCAGGGAGAAAGTAGAGGGTGATGAGAGCAAAGTAAATGTTAAATGCAAGAGAACGTCATAATTATTTTGTATGCTGAGACATTTAAGAAAAACTAGTAACCAGAAATAAATGGACACAGAGACAGACATCAATTGGCAGACTACTCCCTACACACACACACACACACACACACACACACACACACACACTCATACTCATACCCCACCACCACCACCATCACCACCACCATTACCACCACCACCTCCACCATCACTACCACCACCACCATCACCTCCACCTCCACCACCACCACCACTACTCTCTAACACCAAACATAAAAGAAAGGAAGCTCATGTGGCCCACACCACACTATTCCTCCCCCTAATAATTGCTTTTGTTGGAAGCCCCACACCCAGAGACTTCAGGGCCATGTGTGTAGAGTCCTCTCAGTGAGGACACACTTGCCCATGCACACATATCACACATGCTCAAAGGTGAGTAGCTGACACAAGATGAGTCACACTTGGATCCAGGGATCCCACACAAAACTAGATCAAGGAGTCTCTCCAGACCCTCTGAGGAAGCCCAAAGCAGGCTTGTCTTTTGTATTTTTATGTGGTTTGGGGATCAACATCCAGACCTTCATAGATGCCTGACAAACACTAACCCAGAGCTCCAACCCCAGACTGTTATGTAGTCTAGAGTCAGAACAGTTTTCCATTAAGATGGAATCCTCAGAGTCACACACGGAGAATGTTTCTCACTGTGGCTGTTGTTTTTCCTGCGAATCTGGAGCCACCCTTTGAGAACTATCCTAGGACTTTTGACCAAGATGTGTAGACGTTAGCTCTGTGCTAAGGATGAACCCAACAATCTGAAAACAAGGACCACACCTCAGGCCCAGAGATCAAAGGGAGACCCAGGAATAAGGGTCCATTTTCTGGCTTGGGTCAGTAGGAGGACCCTAAGTCTTGTGAATGAGCATGCCGGTGCCGAGGTCACACTGTTTACATAGCACACAGTCCCACATCACAAACACATGCCACACTGACGCATACATACCCATACACAGCACATTGCATTTGTCTTCCCATCCATCAGAAGACTTAACGTCAATGTTGTTCACAGACATTGGAAAATCCTACTGTTCTCGATCACACACGTGCACAGAACTTCAAGCACCCACCTTGAGTCCACACAACCACACTGGCCTGTGCATACACGGTACCCACACAGAATCTCAAACCGAACTCCTTGACTGCTTCCCAAGCCAATAAGACCTGTGCACACCTCCCCAGCCTCTTGCTCCACCCACAGCCCTGCCACGGCTCAACTTGTCTTCTCCGACACCTATTTTCCAATAACCCCATTTTCAGGTGCGGGAAACTTTTCTTCAGGTCTCTAAAAGAGGAAACCCCGTAGATCCTTCTGTTGCTGCCCCATATGCCCTACATACCGAAGTCATCCCTCATTTCCTAGCCTGTCTCCTACAGATCCAGCGAGAGAGAAAGTCACCGTAGGCAACCTTCTGCCTGAGCCCTGGGGTGCTGGCAAGAACAGCTGTCCCCGGAGGATGCGGAGGGAGGGGGGAAAGGTGTCAGCTCGGTGCAGAGCTGGGGGGCGCCCGGGGAACAGAATGACGCCCGGGAACATCTTCGGAATCTGGGGCGGCGGCTGAGCCCTAGGCTTGAAGCGCACGGAGCTGTCCGTTCAGCACCACCGCGCGGCTCGGGGCTCTGGGCCCACCGCAAGGCGCACGGGCTCGGTTCCCACCCCCGCTCCGCGGGCGCCTGCGGCGTGGGCTCCTGCCTCTCTTGGCGGGTGAGGGGCGCGCGAATCGGAAGAGGGGGGATCCACCAGCGTCGGGGCCACGCAGACACCTGTGAGCCTTTCGCGGCTGCAGGCGGCGGTGTGTGGGGCCCGAGACTGAAGGAGGCGCACGGCGGACCCCGCCTGCCCGGTGGCGGGGCACACACACAGGCGCACACATCCACATCCTCGCACTCGCGCGCACTCGCGCAAGCAGCCGGCGGTGGCCACCGCGGTGATGCTCGCCAGCAGATCGGGGAAGTTTCCCGCCGGCCTCAGCCGCGGGCGCCCGTGCACCCAGGTAGGCGCTTCCAGAACGCGCAAGGCGAGCCCGGGGAAGGCGCAGCGCACGCGGCCGGGGGCACGGCGCCAGTAGGGCACGGGGTAGGGGGTTGAGAGGGGGCTGGGAAGGGGATCGGTCTTTGGAGGCTGGAGACCTGGGACGCTGAGTTGACCCTTTTCCCCCTGGGCCCAGATTTACGGACTGTAGCGGTGAATTTCCCCGCCCCCTCCCAAATCTCCGCGCCCCCTTCTTGGCCCAGCCCTGCCAGTGCGCATCTCAGCTTGGGTCCCGCCTGTCTGCGGCGAGAGGGCGGGGGCGTCTCCTTGGTCGGCTCACAGGCAAGGTCAGAACGCAGCCCCCATGGGCTCTCAGAGCCTTTGGGTGCTACTCTGGGGAGGAGGTGGAGGCCCGGCTGTACTCGTAGAAGCAAACACCCTTGCCTTGCCTTGAGAAGGGGTCAACCCCCATAGAATCAGTCCTGCACCCCAGTGTCAGACCGCACACAGAGACCCTGCTGGAGAGGATTGGGCCCGCCAGAGGAGGGTGGGGAGAAAGAAAAAGAGAGACAGGGGTGGGGAGTGCGGGCGCTCACACAGAGGCGGTTTCTTCTGCTTTCAGGTGTAGCGCCCCCGCGCGGAGCGGGCGCCTGGGCATCTCCAGCATGACCCGCCAGAGCCTGTGGGACGTGTCCGAGGCCGACGTCGAGGATGGAGAGATCCGCATCAATGTGGGCGGCTTCAAGAGACGGCTGCGTTCCCACACGCTGCTGCGCTTCCCTGAGACGCGCCTGGGCCGTCTGCTTCTCTGCCACTCGCGAGAGGCAATTCTGGAACTCTGCGATGACTACGACGATGCCCAACGTGAGTTCTACTTCGACCGTAACCCTGAGCTCTTCCCCTACGTCTTGCATTTCTACCACACGGGCAAGCTTCACGTCATGGCTGAGTTGTGCGTCTTCTCCTTCAGCCAGGAGATCGAGTACTGGGGTATCAATGAGTTCTTTATCGACTCTTGCTGCAGCTATAGCTATCACGGCCGCAAAGTGGAACCTGAGCAGGAGAAGTGGGACGAACAGAGTGACCAGGAGAGCACCACGTCCTCCTTTGACGAGATTTTGGCTTTCTATAACGACGCTTCCAAGTTCGATGGGCAACCCCTGGGCAACTTCCGCAGGCAGCTGTGGCTGGCCTTGGACAACCCGGGCTACTCAGTCCTCAGCAGGGTCTTCAGCGTCCTCTCCATCTTGGTGGTGTTGGGATCGATCATCACCATGTGCCTCAACAGCCTGCCCGACTTCCAGATCCCCGATGGCCAGGGCAACCCTGGCGAAGACCCCAGGTTCGAAATCGTGGAGCACTTTGGCATCGCCTGGTTTACATTCGAGTTGGTGGCCAGGTTTGCTGTGGCCCCTGACTTTCTCAAGTTCTTCAAGAATGCTCTAAACCTTATTGATCTCATGTCTATTGTTCCCTTCTACATTACTCTAGTGGTGAACCTCGTGGTGGAGAGTTCCCCTACCTTGGCTAACTTGGGCAGGGTGGCTCAGGTCCTGAGGCTGATGAGGATCTTCCGAATTCTCAAGCTGGCCAGACACTCCACTGGCCTCCGCTCCTTGGGAGCCACCCTGAAATACAGCTACAAGGAAGTGGGGCTGCTCTTGCTCTACCTATCAGTGGGCATTTCCATCTTCTCTGTGGTGGCCTATACCATCGAAAAAGAGGAGAACGAGGGCCTGGCTACCATCCCCGCTTGCTGGTGGTGGGCGACCGTCAGTATGACCACTGTCGGGTACGGAGATGTGGTCCCCGGGACCACAGCCGGGAAGCTGACTGCCTCTGCCTGCATCTTGGCGGGCATCCTGGTGGTGGTGTTGCCCATCACCTTGATCTTCAATAAGTTCTCCCACTTTTATCGGCGCCAAAAGCAACTGGAGAGTGCTATGCGTAGCTGTGACTTTGGAGATGGAATGAAGGAGGTCCCTTCAGTCAACTTAAGAGACTACTATGCCCATAAAGTTAAATCCCTCATGGCAAGCCTGACCAACATGAGCAGGAGTTCGCCCAGTGAACTGAGTTTAGATGATTCTCTACACTAGCTGGGATGGTTTGTGATCGCCAGACATACCTTGCTGATCTGCCTCTTGTGCCTTTGGCACAATCCAGGCACCATAGGGTTATGACATAAAGAGTCATCCTGACCCTAGAGGGAGAGCTGCATGGGATATGAGCCTGAGGTTGCTTTTGCAATGTTTAGAGTCATTTTTTTAGAGGATGGTGTGTCTAACACCACGCCTTTGCACCTTTCAATGAAGTGACACTCACTGGTCTTTGCATTATGGGCATAAAATGTTCATCTTTCTGCCAGATGAGTATATAGAATGCCGATCTCTCTGTCCAATGTGTACACTATTCAAGTGTTGATGCCCCAGTATTACCTGGGAGTAGAGTTGTCTGTGCTCCTATTTCTGCGGTTGTTTGTGTGAACTCTATACAAAAAGCCCCGACAAGTCTGTCCAGTGGAAACACATCTGTCTATGGGGTCAGCAAGGTGAGATTTGGATCACAACCTTGTGAAAACAGAATCTCAATTATTTGTAGATTGTTTTCCCTTAATTTTCATACCAAAACAGAAAGATCGCAAAGCTAAGCACACTTAACTAACGCAAGTCTTCTTTTTTTCCTCGGTCCTGTCCTTGTGACGTGCATGGATATGCCAGTCAGTTTTTAGAAAGATGAGTATTGATGTGTCTTTCCTAAGTGTCAGTATAAGAGAATGTTATTCAGTCCACATGTAGTAAAGACTGAATGTTTTTTCCCTTAACAGATAGATTAGGGACAGGGACTTTTGTTAAACATGGACTAAACCCTAGGATGCTATAAACAGAGTTTATATAGGATAAGCCTTTTCATTGACGGTCAGGCCTCTATTATTCCTGAAGGAATCATAGAGACATTTATTTCTGGCTGAGGTTACTAATCCAGGCCATTTTGACCAAAGTTTTCTGTGTCTTGGTATTAGCATGTTTTTCAAGTATTTCTTTTTAAAGATGTTTAGGAATAAGGTCGTGTGTCTTTCTCAACTAGAAGACGTTAGTGTTGCCTTGTCGTTGTGAGGTGAGCATTGTTAGGTTGCTAGCAAGGGCAGTAGCTTAAACATTTTCTTGCCTGTTCTGAAAGCTCATAATAGGACAGCCCTTTTAATTCCAAGCAGAATTCTCCCTAAATGGCTCTGCTTCTAGGATACAGGACAGTACGTAGACATTTTGATGGCCCTGAGCTCCTGCTGTGCTGTGGAAACCTGGTAGTGCAGAAGCACATTCAAAATATAGATGTGTATGAAGACAGTGTGGCTTACCCAAGGTGGAACCACTGGAGTTCTTATTTTCATTGCAATTGCAGGGTTTTCTTGTGGGGAGGCCAGAAGAAAAGAAAGAGTTATAAAGCCAAAAACTACTACTTCATAAAATATAAATAACTGTGAATTTCTTGAAAAGCTCAAATGTTTTGACCACTAAGCTTTATTGAAGGGTTAGCACTATTTCCTTTCCTCTTCTGCAGATAGTCAGCATAGATGCTATGAAGGGGAAGCTGGGCCCCCTTTTAAGATAATTCTTTCTCATCATCCTCTACATAATCCAATGGTTTTCCAGTGGCTTTCGTTATTGTTAAGTCTTTGGCAAGGCTATAAGAATCTACTATCTAAATAAGGAGATAGACAGGCTTTTTATCCAAAGTTTGGACCTACTCTCAATTGGTCCATTTTGTGTTTTAGTCGGGTAAGGATAATCCACACCTTACGTGGATCTTCTCAGAGGGCTTTGTGTACTAGTGTTGTCATGGCTACAACAGTGTGGGCGATTTGTTGGGTGAATGCACTGGCCACTTAATGTCCTCGAGCCTCCGGTTCAAATCCTTCATCAGATTGGAGTCTCATGAAGGGCAGAGGGTGGCAACCTCCTAGTGCCTCCATGCAGACACACCTATGTGTGTGATTCCAAAGCAGCAGGGGTGTGAGAGGACTTAAAGGGCCCTGCCGAGGAGTCAGAAGACAGGGTTGTTCGCACAGGGAACTCTTGTCGGCTAGTGTCTTCAGTCCTAGAAGACAAAGCATTTGCACAACTGTCCCCAGATGCACTGAAGGCAGGCAATAGCATAAAACTGTGAGAACCGGTCAGTCTGCTGAGGCTGACGGTGCAAGGCCATGGCATGGTATCCATGGTCGCTGCCCATGAAGCTGATGCAAAGGAGAAATGAGGCAAGAGGCAGAGTAACTTAGCCACTCCCATAAGGATTTTTTTCTAAATGAGTGGGTTTACCACCAAAAAAGAGATACCTCTAGTGGGTACCTACAAGGGTATGAAAGCTGGAAAACTTGACTTTTCTTTCTGGTAATGACTTGTTTTATCTGGTGCCTTTCTTTGGGGGAATCCCAAAGTGCTTTAGAGACTGTCTTTTTAACATTTCTTGTATATATATATATATACACACACATATATATACATACACATATATGTATGCTTGTAAAAAATATTTCTTTGCCCACCAAGGCTTTTAGTCACCTCTGAACTGAAAAGGTCCCATTGGCATTGAGTTCTCCAAGCAGTGGTTTCGGAGACCTTGAATTCCCGTAGAAAGTGAATAGTGATGCCAGGGACCCCGGGAACCCTCCCTTCACCACCACACCACACCAAGGTATGATGTTCACAGGTGCTGGCTCAGAAGCAAAGCCTCTGATTGGCTATGTTAGATAATGCCCCTGCTGCAGCAGTTTTTCTTGGTAACCAGGGCAGGGCAGATTAATTTTCTGCCCTGTTCTTGAGAATAAAGGCTACAAAGATGAAGTGTCCCCATAAGACTGTCAAAGTGACCAGTAATCAATCCTTCCTTGGTGAGACATAAATATGCACGTGTGAACACGCGTGTGCATGTGCGCACACGTGTGCACGCGCACACACACACGCATACGCTCACTCATGTTCACGCACACACACGTTCACGTTTGTCCAGCTAGTGGCTGAAGGGCAGCTTTACTCCTGGCATTTGATCTGTTCGATGTCACTGGGACACAGTGGCCAAGCTTTGAGCTTTCCTCGCAGCCTCTGAGATGGACATTTGGGAATGACACATGCTCCTTGTACAGATGCACTCGTCTTCGGCTGTGTTCCCCATCGGACGTCTTCATTTCCCAGGTTTGCTGCCGAGGAGGGGCGTGTCGAACGCCAAGCTTATGCCTAGCCCATCAGGTAGTAATTGGTGTTTAATATCCGAATTTGTTATTTCTACTTATCATAGCACTCGAATCACTGAACTGCCTGTTAATTATTGAATCATTTCAATGAAAATGACTTGTTCTGCACTTTGGGATGGCGGCGATCTGTACTTGAAAGATTTAACCGGTATTTCTTTTATGTGAACAGCATGACTTGTTCCACGCTGTGATTTTAAACATCGAGAACGCTGTATTTGCAATGTCCGTTTTAACACTCGTTAACACACTACTGTGCAGCGTCCTGGCGGCTCTCCGCTGCACCGTTACGTCTGAGTCCTGTGCTTGAATCTGCTGTGCCTCGACTCTGGAATGAGGCACATGCTGACATAGTCAGGATGCCAGCCTTGCAAATGTGTAGATTAAACAGAAAACAATTATTTAACTTCCTTAAGCCCCCTCAATTACACAGAGTGGCAGGGACAAGGGCATTGGGAAGCAGGGGACTGGGTTGCCTGCAAAGGCTGAAATGGTGTTTGTTTGGTTTTGTGTGTGTGTGTGTGTGCATGCGTGTGTTCATGTTCACATGTGTGTAGAGGCTAGAAGTTAAAGTTGGTTATTTTCCTCAATCACTGTGCACCTTATATAGTCAGGTAGGATTTCTCACTTGAACCTAGCACATCTGTCTTGCTAGTCTAGCTCACTGGCTTGCTAGAATGCTTGTCTCTGCTTCCCATTGCTGGGAGTATAGCAGAAGATCACCCTGCCTCCTCACGCTTACATGGGTTTTGGAGATCTAAATGATGGTCTCCTCAACCCCAAGGCTGAAATTTCTTCTTCTTGGCGGAAGCAGCAATGGGAGGAGCTTTTGCTAAGAGCTGGGGTCACTGAGTGCTTGGTAGAAGGCTTATTACATTTTGGGAGTCCCCAGTGGACCAGAGGCTCCTGAAAGATTTCCTCCTCACTCGGTGCCCTGCTTAGAGCCTCCACAGCCTGCTCTGACAGCCCCACCCTGTTCCAGAGTGCCAATCTTTCTTCTACTCAAGTGTTACTGATAGTAAGCCAGGTATGTAGTAACTCAGAGCGTCCAGGGTGATGGGTAGGAATATTGTTGGATTCGTGCAACTCACTTAGCTCTCCCCACTTGGAACTTAGAGGCTAAGGTCTACTGGAGGCCCCAGGGGAACCAATGAGAGGAGCACTACTTGACTGTGCCTTAACTCCTGGCCTTTTGTGGTTTCCTTTCCATCGCTTCAGAGAGTGGGGAAGATGGATGGGATAACCCTTAAAGCTGGTTTTTTACCTCAGTATGAAGACAGGATTTCGGCATGCCTCTTCCATGTCCTCATTATAGCATGAGAGCTCCCCACATTTTTGTAGGAGAATAGAGGTTTCACCCCCTCTTCAGCAAAGGGATAAGAAAGGGATAAGGGTCCTAGGGACCGGCTTGGGCCTAGTGTCTGGTTTAAGTGCCTTGAGTTTAAATAAGCGGCCATTGTCTCCTGTGGGCTCTAAGTCATTCATACTTCTTATTCATACTTCTTATATGCAATCCAAATTTCTGCTATTAAAAATTATTAGGCAGAGAGAAACATGGGCATTCTATTTGGTTCACTTTTGTTCTTCCTTTGTGAAGCTAGGCAGATGCTCGCTCCTGTTCCTTGAGTCACTGGGAGGTTCTCAGTGTATACCTTTAGATGTCTCACAGGTAACTCACTGCAGAGCTCTGCACTCTGCTCGCACCCCTGGAAAGCCGAGGTGAATGTCAATGCCAGAACCAAGGTACCATGATTCGGACTCCCATCTAGTGGGATGTGACTTGACTCCCAACAGGAGAATAAATACGTATTTGGGATATTTAGGGGCCAAGATGCTTTGCACCTCACAAGGCAAAACAAGCTCCCACTCCTCAAAATTAATGTGCTCGAAGCCCATCTCTTTTTTTCATTTTCTGTTTTTATTGAGCTATATATTTTTCTCCGCTCCACTCCCTTCCTCTCCCCTCCCCTTCTACCCTCTCCTATGGTCCCCATGCTTCCAATTTACTCAGGAGATCTTGTCTTTTTCTATTTCCCATGTAGATTAGATCCAAATATGTCTCTCTTAGGGTCCTCTTTGTTGTCTAGGTTCTCTGGGAATGTGAATTGTAGGCTGTTTTTTTTTTAATGTCTAAAAGTCGCTTATGAGTAAGTCTGGGTTACCTCATTCAATATGATGTTTTCTAGATCCATCCATTTGCCCACAAATGTCAAGATGCCATTATTTTTTCCCACTGCATAGTACTCCATTGTGTAAATGTACCACATCTTCTTTATCCATTCTTCAGTCGAGGGGCATTTAGGTTGTTTCCAGGTTCTGGCTATGTCAAAGCCATATCTTACTTTCAGATTCTTTAAATAGCTTTCTGCCAAGGACCTGCTCTGGACAAACACTTCATTGATACTGCAGATCTGAAAAGCTGGTTTCCTGTCTTCTGCTATTTATCAATATTGCTGTCTTCCCAGCTGGCTTCTCCCAAGCAGATGACAAGGTTCACCCCTGAGTTGTGGAAATTCCTATCAAAGAAAATGGGGATTGGAAGAAGGCAGGAAAAATAGAGGAAGAAGGGATAGAAGTTACAGGAGAAAACAAAGAAAAATAACAGAGAAAACCAGAGACTAAAAGGCGACGTTCATTGAGATTAGAAAGGAGACAGAGTCAAAGAGGCTGGTGGAGGTCGGAAAGAAGACAGGAGGCTCCTCCCTCTCCCTCCCCTCCCCTTTTTCTTCTTCTTCCCCTCCTATTCCCCTTCCCTTTCCCCTTCCTCTCAGTTCAGGGACCTGCACAAACAAAGTCCAGGAGGCAAGACTTCTGGAAAGTGTGAGGACAGAGAAGAATGTGGTCGGAGTTGGGGATAGGAAAAACATGATCAAAAAAAGTTGTATGAAAAAATTTTGATTAAAAAAATAGTCAAGTCAATGTGGTTGAGAAGCAGCCAGGTACCAAAGCAGGTCAGAGCAGCTCTGAATAGCCTAAGCTGAATTCCGCTGTCGCAGAGACTAGCTTTATGATATCAGAATGTGACTGGAAACAGCTTCAAAGTCCAGGCCTGTCCGAGGTCACCACCACAGTGAGGCCAGATCCAGAGTAGGTGTGGGGGTGATACAAGGAGGAAAGGGCAGTTCCACAGGCATGCGTCCAGCAGGTGTGGGGCTGAGGGTCGTGGAGGAGCAGGATGGACCGATGGGTGGCTAGCGGCTGGCGTCACCAAGACAAAGTGGGAATCCTCAGGCCCCTCCATGAGGAGGAGCTCTGCTGCCACAGTGACTATGAGAGAGGGCAGGGGTTGTCTAGAGAGGAACTCCAGCCATGCGCGTATAGGGGACACAAAGACACAGAAAAAGGGATGTGACCTTGCCAATGGCCAGCATCCAAGGAGCACCCGCGGGGCCACTAAGTCCCCAAGGCCAGGGATCTCAGCTAGTTCATCATCCATCCACCAGGTCCTTTCTCTCCTTCCTCCTGAGAAGGTGGAGATGGGTTACCAGCAGTCTCAGAGGGTTTCGGCCGGCTTCTCCCATCTCCTTATTCTGTGTCTAGGACTCACCTGTGCTCCGGTCACTCTTGGGAAATGGCCCTTTCCTAACCCTAACCCAGGAGGCCTCTCCTTGGTTCTCAAGCTCCCCAATTTTTTGACCCCACAGAAAAAAACCTCCAACTTCTTTGTACTCATCTTGTCCAATTCTTGGATGCTACATGTTGCTGGCTGGGAAGGTTTAGTCTCCTCCTTCCCTTCTCCATTGTGCTTCCATCAGAAGGAGGCACTCTTGCCCTTGGACAGAATGCACGGCTCCCAGGTCGCCAGCCTGACTCCAGCTTACACCCAGGCCCCAGGGCACGTTAGGCAACCACAGATGTTATCCTGTCTAATATGGATTTACCACTCGGGCTCCAACTTCCTCCTGTCTTCCTCATTTCTGTTCATGGAATCACAGTGCTTCTTGGCCACTGGGGGAACTGTCAGTCATTTGGACTCCTCCCCACTTATTGATCTATTCAGTTTCCATAGCAATCATTTATCAGCAGCTGAGAAATTGTCAGGGACCATATTCAGTTCAGGGGCAATAAGCGGAAAGGGCGTCATTTGTAGTAAGTTGTACAAACTGCGGAGATACTTCACATCAAATTTATCTGGGGAGTTTTTAGCAAAGTGGCCGAGTAGAGTTTTGAGCTTCATGCATCTACAAAACCAGACTTGTGAGGTAGAGCCAGGCATCTGCAGATAAAATTACTGGGTGATTGATTGATTGTGTGTGTGCATGTGTTTGTGTGAGTGTGTGTGTGTATGTGCACATGCATGTGTATGTGCACGTGTGTGTGTGTGTGTGTGTGTGTAGCACATTCTAGGCAAGTGCTTTACTATTGAGCTCTCGTCCCAGTCCTCCAGGTAGTTTTGACACAGGTGGTTTTTAGTCTACCTGTGACAATACAATGTCCAGGGGTGTCCCTTACACACAATCTCATTCCTGCATCAATTGTACACACGAAGTTGCTAGCACAAAGGGCCCAAGGAGCTGCATGCTGGATAACCAGGACCAGCACTCCAGTTCCAAGGCCCAGAATAATAGTCCCCCAAAGAGCTGTGGGGGTGTCTAACTGTGCCTGGCATCCAGCAGCCTGCAGGGTGATATAACAAGGACAGAATTGGGGTTCTTGGGAGGTATAGTTTTTTTTTTTGCACTAAACTTTGTCGCCCACATTTCCAGACATTTAAAGAATTCTGAGCTATTTTCAGACCTACTATGAAAAGAACTGAGGTGTCTGCAGTCAGACAAGACACCAGGCTAGCTGTTTCCCGAGAGGAGTGCTGGCACGACTCATGTCTTGATCTGTCAGCCTTCTACCGACTTCTCTGGCAAACTTTGTGAGTCTTCCATGGCTGGCTCACTTGGGAGCATCTGAACAGCAGCCCGCTGTGCTCAGGCTTATGACAAAGGTCATCCTTACTGGGTTGTGTTCTGCATTTCTTTTTGTGGAAAGTGTAGGAGGAGAGGAGGGGAACCACAGTGCGCAGAGCCCAGGGCATCCCTGGGCATCCCTGGGCATCCCCACTGACTGCTGGAGGGAAGCCAGACGGCTTGCTTCATGCTCTTCCTGGATTCCATGTTTGAAAACTGCTTTTGGAAAGAAGAGCCGGTGGAGCTCAGAGAGCCCCAGAAGTAAACTGATTATTCAGTAGTTCCCCCATTTTTAAAGAGCCGGCGTGTGTGTGTGTGTGTGTGTGTGTGTGTGTGTGTGTGTGTGTGTGTGAAGTTCTCTCCTGATAAAACTGAAATTAGATATTCCACTCAGACTCACATTTACTTTCATCTTACCTGAGGTCCTCACCTTGAAAGGAATTGTGCAGGTGCTTATCAAAGCACAGAAGATGCTACAGAGTCAAAGGGAATCATTTGTCCTGCTAGTCCAGGGAGAGTTGCTGACAGGGGACCAGAATACACAGATGTCACCAATGGGGTGACCCTATAGTGTTTGCCTCACACTACGTCAGAGAGATGCCAGAGGCAGACCCACAGCAGGTAGGTTTTAGCTGTGCTCCAGAGCCCTAGCCAGTTCCTAACCAGGAAAGGCCTTGCCCTGCCTCTGGGTCTCAGAAAATCCAGACGCTTTGGGAAAGAAGGTGGAAGACACAGCGCTTCATGGACTGGCTTTTTCTGCACTGCTTCTAACTGAATTTGGTTGCCCATACCTGATGTCTCTGCCTTATGCCATCTCGCAACACCCCATCTTCTCCCCTCCTGCTGTTATATTGTCATTTGGATAATGTCACCGCCATTGATCAGGAAACCATTTGAGGGCTGATGTCCAGTGCAGAGTGTGGCAACAATGCTGGCAGGTCATAAGCAAACAAGAGCAGGGGTCCCTCAAAATCACTGCTTCAACTGGGGCCTCAAATCTCGTTCAGAGGCTCACTGCACTGATCCTCTGTAACCCTTGACATGAGCTTCACAGGCAAAGCCACCAAAAAGGAGATTACGAGAGGGCCCCTAAAGGGACTCCAGAACCAAGGAAGGAACGTGCCCACTGGGTAATGACGGACAAGCAAGCCAGCATACAGGTCAGTAACAAAACTCTAACTCCCCAGGGCAAGGTTGAGCAGAGAGCACCCTGCTGCCATACTGTCAGACAGAGGTCATTAACATGCCCACAGTTAGAATGGCAAGTGTCACTTTGTGCTAGGAACAGAGACAGTTTCAACATCAGTGTTTCATTGCTCTTCCGTTGGCAACACACAGTAGACAGAAATCAAATCCGAGTCCTCACTTGAACATGTCCCCTTTGTGATGAGCTGAGCCCATGTGCTGCACACTGATGACATTCTGCAGTTCCCTGCTGGGGACAGTGGAAGCTGATGGACAGTAGCCTAGCCTCAGCTGGGGTTCCAGGTGTGCCCCACCTCACCTAGCCTCACCTGGGGTTCCAGGTGTGCTCCACCTCACCTAGCCTGTCTTCAATGTTAGTCATCTCAGCTCAAGTGCGAGGATCATGAGAATGGTCACAGTTAACATCATCACACGCGGTTCTAAGACCATACCTGTGCTCTTCCATTTAGTTTCCTCAGTGACCCTATGAGGTGGGTTCTGTTATTTCTCTTGGTTGTTGAGAAACATAAAAGCTGGGAGATGATTAACCAGCCCAATACAACAGATAATCTCACTGTTTGAGAGGCGTGCAGTTGGTGCTTGGCTCGAGAGCTCCCACCGTCTGTCTTGGGAGCCTTTCCGAGGTACAGTGCTTCGAGCTCACTGGTCCTTCTTTGTGCTGAGCAATGGAATATACAGTAATTGTTCTGCTCTAGTCTTTGTTAGAAAACAGGAACATTTAATTTCCTTTTTCAGGTGTGCATGTGTGTGCCCACTCTTGTGAGGGTTGATGATGGAAATCTTTCTACCTTATTCTTTTTGAGGTATGGTCTCTCAGTGCAATCAGAACCCACCACTCTCCTGGTCTCCCAGCCAGCTTGCTCTCGGAATCCTTACCACACCTTCTGAGGCTGGAATTGCAAGCGTGCTTCCAGGCCAGCTTAGCATTTACGTGGGCTCTAGGGATCCGAGCTCTGGTCCTCATGCCTACATACAAGCAAATACTTTGCTGGATCCATCTTCCCAGATGGATGGGCAAGATTTTAACTGTAGTTGTAAGGTGCATTAAATTATAATACGCTAGTAATAGTTGAATAGATTTGTGATAAACATAACAAAACAATCTATGCTGGCAAGATGGTTCTGTGGGTAGAGACACTTGCTGCTAAGCCTGAAACCTGAGTTCAACCCTCAGAGCCCACATGGTGGAAGAGGAGAACCAATTCCTGCACATGGTTTGCCTCTGAACTCCATACGTGTTCCGTGGCGTGCATGGGGCAATACAACATATGCAAAATGAATGTATTAAATTAAAACAAACAAACGAAACCCAAGCCTAAGAGAAAAAAAAATACCCGAAAATCCACATTTCCCTTCCTCCAAGTACTGAATTAGGGAGTTTCCATTTCTCAGCAATTTCTGTACATTTACATAAAATTTATTCCTAGAAAGAGAAAGCGTAGTTTGTAGATGGTTCAATTCTACAAGCTCCTTAATGTCACTTGGGTATTTTTCCCCATGACAGCTTAAAAAGATCAACATTAAACATCAATGTGTATGAGTGTGTGTCTGTATGTTTGTCTATACAGCATGTACATGCCTGATGCCCATGGAGGCCAGAAGAGGGCAGTGCATCCCCTGGGTCTGGAGTTACAGTTGTAAGCTCCTACATGGCTGGTGGGACTCAGATCCAACTTGGGTGCTATGCAAGAGCAGAAAGTGCTCTTAACATCCCAGCCCAACTTCATTAAAAAACAAAAACAAACAAAAAACAACAAAAACAAAAAAACCTGCTTTGTTTAGTTGGACCCAAATCTATTTATCCACTCTCTTGTGAAGAACAGTTAGTCAGGTGGGTCATAGCTTCATCTAGAGCCCGGGCACCTGGTCTAGGATCACCCTGAAAACGGCAGATCTAGGTTCCTCGCTGCTTGCTGGCTCCAGTGCCAAGCAATAATCCTCACCACTGTGGTACAGATGAGCTGAGCTTTGACGGGAGTCTTTCAAGTCAGGCAGAGACTCGCTGGTCACCTGTTGTCAGGGTTTCTGTCCTGCCCAGTTCCCGCAGTCATTAAGTCCCACAGAAATCACACAGAGATCTACATTAGTTATAAACTGATTGGCCCATTAACTCAGGCTTCTTATTTACTCTGATAACTTATATTAGCCCATTATTCCTGTCTGAGTTTGCCACGTGGCTCGGTACCTTTTTCCGTGAGGCAGTCACATCTTGCTTCTTCTGTGGCTGGGTAACAACTGCAGAGAGAGCTTTCCTCTTCCCAGAATTCTCCTGTTCTCATTGAACCACCTCTACTTCCTGTCTGGTTGTCCCGCCTATACTTCCTGCCTGGCTACTGGCCAATCAGCATTTATTTAAAATATAATTGACAGAATACAGACAATTGTCCCACACCAGTCACCCCACATTGATAGGCTTTTCTTCACCCACGTTCTTAAGCATCTCTTAGGCACAGCAGGAGTTGGGGGGTTCTCCTCCACTCTTGGCTCCTGTCTCTGCCTCAACCTCCTGACCTGTTGTCACACTGCCATACCTCTTGCTGTTCTTAAGTCCCCGGGTTTATCCTCCTCACACTGTAGCTTCCCTGGTCCTTTTCAGCTGTCTGGTTACCGAGTGAGCAGCAGGAGGAGTCCCTGGCACCTGGGATCCCAAGGTCATCTGAAGCTCAGTGGATCCAGCTTGGAGCATGGTATCCTGTCCTTAAATGCATATCTGCCCCATTAACTTGTTACTGTTTTGGGGTCTGCATTGGGGTCCTTGGAGATACCTTGTTCCTCTTAGTTGTTTGTGGATCCAACCCAGGACTGCCCACACACTAGGCATACTCTCCACCAGAGAGGCGCAGACCTGGTTCCGGGTGTGAACGCTCACTTTTTATTTTTTTTAACCTCCAAAATCCAGTAAGTCAAGCAGTTCCACTGGCTCAGTCTCCCTGACAGTCCTTGGTTCTGTCCCATCTCCTCATCATCACTACCTTGTCTACAATCTACTCTCTGCCGGCTTTCATTTCAGCACTCTGAGGCTATGGGTGCCCCTTTGGTGGAGCCATGGACCATGTTCCCATCATCTGGCTATCTCTGGCTCACAGGTTCTAAACACAGGCCATTTCCTAACTAGCCTTGCCACACACACCAAGGCAAACATTAACATGCTCATTTAAGGCCTTCAGTTTTCCATGAAGGCTTTAGGAAAAGACTGGGAATAGGAGCCAGGCAGGATTTGTGATTGACACGTCAGTGGGTAATCAAGGTGACTGCTTTTCTTATCATTAAACTCAATCCTGGATTTCACAGTTTCAGCTGGCAGAGATGATGTCACTTCCTCTATTTTCTTGTGGTGAGTCTTGAACTGTTATCCATACTCTTGGATTTTCCATATTTGTCACACAAGCAAACCTGCAATATGCAAACCTAGAACAATTGGCAATATATTACTGCTGTAACTTGTATGGAGAAAATCAAAACGTGTTTGGTACAGTAAAGTTACAGCAATAATAATAATAATCACCTGATTACTGACTCTTACAAAACACTTTTTCAGTACCAGGGATGGCTCTCTCTCTCTCTCTCTCTCCCCAACACTGTTCTTCCTTTTCCTCTTTCTTTCATTCATTCGTTCATTTGTTTGTTTTTTCTTCTGGGTGAATCGAGATTGCTCAGCCCCCATTTGGAGAGAGACTATGAGAGTAAGAGACAATGAAGGCTGAAGGAGGGACCCTGCTTCAGGTCCAGGTCAGTGGGTGGAAGACAGTGGCCAGGGAGAGGGGTTGGACATACAGAACTTGAGGCATGAAGAAGGCTTGGCTATGCAATTTTAAGGAGACATCTAAGTTGTCAGGGGAATTAGGGAGCCATTAGTGGACAGGTGTTTACTGAACCAAGTGTCACACTGTTGGTAAACACAGTGGGGACATCACAAGAGACCAAAGTCCTGTATTTACTCTGAGAATATTGGTTAAATTCTGAAGAAACATGGAATCTTTTGTGTTCTAACCAATGGTGCCCCTCAGAGGACACTTTGTGTCTCAGTACTTATAGTTACATTTTGTGCTTTTCTTTTATTTCCTGAAGTCTGATAGTTTCACCTTTATGTTATGAAATAACTGAATAAGTACACATGATGTTTGTCTTTCTGAGTCTGGGTTACCTCACTCAGGATGTTTTTCTTCTAGTTCCAGCCATTTCCTTGCAAATTTCGTGATGTCATTGTTTTCACAGCTGCATAATATCCCATATGTGTAAATGTACCACATTTTCTTTATCCATTCTTTAGTTGAAGGGCATCTAGGTTGCTTCCAAATTCTAGCTATTATGAACAATGCTGCTAGGAACTTTGTATGTACTCACTCATAAGTGAATATTAGATGTAAAGCAAGGGATAACCAGACTACAATCCACAGCTCCAGAGAAGCTAGGTAACCAGGAGGACCCTAAGAGGGACATGCATGGATCATCTAGGGAAGGGGAATTAGACGAGACCTCCTGGGTAAACTGGAGGTAACAGGGTTGAGGGGGAGTAAAGGGGATGAAATGGGAGATAAGAAGTGAGGGAATGGAATGGTTGAGGGGGAAGAGGGACAGAGTGGAGAGCAATGAAAGAGAGATCTGGATAGAGAGAGCCACTATGGGGTTAGGGAGAAACCTGGTGCTAGAGAAATTCCCAAGAATCCACAAGGATGACCCCAGCTAAGACTCCAAGCAATAGTGGAGAGGGAAGCCCAAACTGGCCTTTCCCTGTAATCAGATTAGTGAATACCCCAACTATCAGCATAGAGCCTTCATCCAGCAACTGACAGAACCAGATGCAAAGATTCACAACCAATCACCAGGCCAAGCTCTGAGAATCCAATTGAAGAGAGGGAGGAGGGAATATATGAGCAAGGAAGGTCAAGATCACGATGGAGAAATCTACAGAAACAGAACCAAGCTCATGGAAACTCATGATCTCTAGGCCGACAGCTGTTGAGCCTCCATGGGACTGAACAAGGCCCTCTGTATGTGGGAGACAGTGCTGAAACTTGGACTATCTGTGAGGCACCTGGCAGTAGGACCAGGATCTATCCCTGGTTCAGGAACTAGCTTATTGGAGCCCATTCACTATGGTGGGATGCCATGCTCAGCCTTAATGCAGGGGGAAGGGGCTTGGTCCTGCCCCAACTTAATGTGCCAGAGTTTGTTGACTCCCCATGGACGTCCTTATCTGTTGGGAGGAGCGGATGAGAGGTTGGCCATGGGGAGAGGTGGGGTGGGTGTAGGAGGAAAGGTGGGGGGAGAACTGTGGATGGGATGTCAAATGAAATTAAAAAAAAAATCTGGATATATTTTACAAGTTTCTAATTTAATTCATTTGTAGTTGTATAGGAGTCAATGTAATCAATTTTAGAGATTCTAATACCACCCCAAATTCTATACCTGTTATTTCCTTCCTCTCTATTGTTGAGTCACATGATCAGGTGATGGATGTTTTTATCTGATAGACTGTCACTGTCCAACAGAAATATAATATGCAGCACCCATGTGTGCTCCACATGGATTGCAAATTTGATAGTAGCCACATTTTAAATAGTAAAAGAAGATCAAAACAATTTTTAAAATGTACTTTAAACTAACATATCCAAAACACTTAAAAGGGAATGTTAAATTGGTTGTTTCTGTATAAAGTGTTTGGAATACACTGTGTGACTTGTGCTGAGCAGCACATTTGAGTCTACACTGTCCAAAGTTCCAAGGCCAGTAGCCGCTGTCCTGGTGGCCAGGTCATATCAGTGTCCTCTACTTTGGCATCTGGAAAGCTTTATTTACACCAAATTGTAATTGGAGACTGCGCTTTTGTTTCCTGGACTACCCAGATCCTAATAATCACACAAAACTATATTAATTACAACACTATTTGGCCAATGGTTCAGGCATATTCCTAGCTAGCTCTTACATCTTAAATTAGCCCATTTCTATTATTTTATATTTTACCACGAGGCTCATGGTTTGTTACCGCACATCCTGTTTCTTGGGCATCTGCCTGACTGTGCCTTCTTTCTCCCTGTATTCAGTTTAGTTTTCTTCCTTAGATCTATTCTGCCCTTCCATAGGTCAAAGAAGCTTCTTTATCAACAAATGGTAAAAAACATATTCATAGCATACAGAGGGGAATCCCACATCACCAATCCTAGTAAACCATATTAATGTTCCAGATGATATTTCTACATTTGTTTTATTTCTTCTCATTTGTCTTCATTTTGGCTGCTTGGATATACTTTACATATCTGTTGTAAATTGTCTGAATTAAAGGAAGTAGGGCACGGGTGTAGCTCAGTGGCAGAGCCCTTGCCTGGCATGCTTGAGGCCCTGGTGATCCCAGGTAGAACCACACTGAACATAGCTGCTGAGTTGTCCCCACAGGACGGTAAGTAAACAACCGGGAAAGATGGTGCAGCGGTTCCTTGGGGGCGTCTCCCACTGTGCCCACCTCTTGGTCCCCTTCCTTACTGTCCAACCTCAGCAAGCCCCTCAGGACAACCCTGTTTCTAAATTATTTAATAAATGAGAGAGCAGACAAGAGTGAGCCAAGTGTGGCTGGTAGATTTTGGCACCATAAAACAGGCCAGATATTATTTGGATTTGTCGTATCTAGAAAACATTTAATGAATTGGGGCAAATGAAAACAGAAGCTGACCACAGGATTCTATGGCCTCTCCTAAATCATAGAGCGGAGACAGTCAGACAGATTAACTGCAGAGTGATTCCTTTGTGTGCTCCTATTGGATCACGAACTTAGCTTCTGAGGTCTGTTAGTCTTTCTTATTTCTGTATTTTGTGTGTGTTTCATCCTCCCTAAACTATCCTTTCTCCTGCCTTCCCGAGCATTGAGGCCAACGAGATGACGTCATTACTGAAGCTCTCTCCACATCTTTTTTTTCTTTTGTCCTTGTATTTTGTTTATTGAAAGTAGATTCTTCTCTCATACAATACATCCCAACCACAATTTTCCCTCCTCCCTCCCACCTTTCCTCTCTCCCTTCAGAACAAATGTCTCCACATCTTAATACCACGTGACTTCTCTCTCTCTTGCTGCAGCCATGACCGTACCCCAGACTGTAAACACCATGGTAACCTTGTTTCTGTAGCTGCAGATAGCAGTAGGGCTGGTACCCAGTTGGTGATCTGTGGATGTTTGCTGACCAATCACAGAAGTGGGCATTGGATGTCAGGTGATATCCTGTGGTCTCATTCACTTTTTTTTCATGCATGGTCTTTGATTTTATTGAGATATACATTTGTCTCCTCCCCTCCCTTCCTCTCTCTTCCCCTTCAACCCTCTCTATGGTCCCCATGCCCAATGAGATCATTTTCTGCTCTTGATGAAGAATGAGACACTTACAGGGGAGTGACTGAGTAAATTGCCCAAGGTCACATGATATATTAATGGTTTGCTGTTCAGAGATACCTCCAAATCTGTAATAAAGATATACTTTCTTGTCTGTCAAAAAGAACCTTGAGGCCAAAGAAGTGAATTTGCCTCAAGATGTACAGGTAAGGGTGAACCTTTCCTGCCTGGAGAAACTGTTGTTTCTGCTTAGCAATGTAAAAGATACACACTTGTGGACAAACAGTGTCTGCTGCTATGTACTGAGTGTGTACACTACCCTGGTTTGGCTCAATGCCCAGGGTGACTCAGTCAGGGTTCGCTGGCTGTGAAGAGACCTGTGATCAAGGCAACTTATAGAAGAACACATTCAATTGGGGGCTGGCTTACAGCTTCAGAGGGTTAGTCCATTACCATCATGGCAGGGAGTGTGGTAGCTTGCAGGTAGACATGGTGCTGGATCAGCAATTGAGAGCTTTACATCCTGATCCCCAGGCAGCAGGAAGTAGCCTGACGTGGGCTTGTGAAGACTAAAAGCCCAGCCCGGTGATACATCTCCCCCAACAAGGCCATGTCCCCTAATCCTTCTTAAATAGTTCCCCAACTATTGGGGACCAAGCATGCAGACATAGGAACCAATGGGGGCCATTCTCATTCAAACCACCACACTGGGCAAAGCATCAGATTTACTAGACAAGAATAAAAAGCAAAAACAAAAAAACTAGGGGCTTGAAAGATGTGGTTAAGAGTGCTTACTGCTATTGCTCTGGACCTGGGTTCAGTTCCCAGAACCTACATTCTGTGGCTCACAAACACCTGTAAATTGAGGTCCAGAAGCTCTGACCCAGTCTTCAGGCTTCCAAGGGCACTTGCATGCACACAGGGAACACATAGACAAGCAGGCACACATGCAGAAATAGTTGTGTATTTGTATGAAATTAAAATAGTTTAAGAGAATGAACTTTTTTCTTAACAATCCAAATCACTGTTTGCTTTAGCAATTAATTGCCCTCAAAATTGAAAAGCCTTAAAACAACAATTAATGGCACAGACTCAATAGCCCATTAATATCAAGCTCCACACTGAAGATCACGTTCTAAGTATGTGAAGTGGTTATTTATGATCATCAGCTGATGTTTTAAAAATAAACTTTGAAATGCTTTTTGAAAGGTCAACAGAGAATGCACTCATGAACTTGCTCTTTGATTAAAAATAAAATCCAGATTCTCCCATGGAGCTTGCCTTTCTCATCCCAAGTCTTCTGTTTCAAGCTCCGTGATGTCTTCTCATTTGAGCATGCTTGTCGAGAATATTTTCTTTTTCAATAGGAAAGAAAGCTGTTGTGGAATGGATGGAAAGGCTTAAAATGAGAAGCTGCAGGGCTCCCTCTCCAGAATGTCCTGTGCACATTGGAGCACTTCAAATATCGGAGCATACTGAGAGCGTCAGCCTGAGGGTCTGTTCAGCTTCCGCTGCACTAACTACACTTGACCTTGGTGTCTCAGTCATCGCTCTACTGCTGTGAAGAGACACCATGACCAAGGCAACTCTTACAAAGGAAAGTGTTTAATGGGGGCTGGCTTACAGTTTCTGATGGTTAATCCATTATTGTCATGGTGGGGAACATGGTGACAGGCAGGCAGTCTTGGTACTGGAGCAGTAGCTAAGAGCTTTACATCCTGACCTGTGGGCAGATACCCGCCCATCTCCTGGGCCTGGTATGGGCCTTTGAAACTTCAAGACCCACCCCCAGTGGCACACCTCCTCCAACAAGGCCACACCTCCTTATCCTTCCCAAACAGTCACTATGGCGACAAAACATGCAAATATATGAGCTTATGGGCCATTCTCATTCAAATCACCACACTTGGTAAAGTCTATCAAAATGTAAGACAACCAGGGGCTGGATTTAAACACAGGAAGGCAATGGGGTCTCTATTGGAGAGACTTTGAAACTTGGTGGCTTCCAGAGCTTTCTAGTGGAAAGGTGATGTGGGTTTGCAAGCTCTAGCTTAGGCTGTGTTTGTATTTGCCTGAAAAGAGTATTTCCTTTCACCTTCCTTTTTTAGTCTTTATAGCCTTCTATTTCTATTAATAATATTAAATGGATTATAAATAGAAGTGTAAAAGGGAAACAGAGGCTTGAAATATAGGGAAGGGTTAGAAGTATTTGCCTAGAAATCATAGGTTCAACTCTTAGTACTAAAAATACTGTCATCTATCTATCTATCTATCTATCTATCTATCTATCTATCTATCTATCTATCTATCTATCTACCTAACCTATCTATCTACCTACCTACCCTATCTATCTACCTACCTATCTACCTACCTAACCTATCTATCTGTCTACCCTATCTACCTACCTACCTACCTACCTACCTACCTACCTACCTACCTACCTACCTACCTAACCTATCTATCTATCTACCCTATCTATCTACCTACCTACCAACCTAACCTATCTATCTATCTACCCTATCTACCTACCTACCTACCTACCCTATCTATCTACCTACCTACCTACCTAACCTATCTACCTACCTACCTAACCTATCTATCTACCTACCTACCTACCTAACCTATCTATCTATCTATCTATCTATCTATCTATCTATCTATCTATCTATCTATCTATCTACCTACCTACCTACCTACCTACCTACCTAAACAAGCTTTAAGGGAGTCTGACCTCTCAGATGGAGTAGGCTCAAGGAATCTGCCTCATCATCAACCTGAGTGAGTCCTTGTGTAACTGTGATGTGAGCAGGTGACAAGGACAGGAGGTGTGAGGGCCAAGGGAACTATGGTGTTCCTTCCAGAAAAGGAAACCCAGGAGTTACCTCTCTCTGGTATCTCACACCCTAGCATTCTCCTTCGCCAGATGCCATGCACTCACATAAAGAACCAGCAGTGTTTCAGGTCCAGGACCTGGACAAATCACCAAATACTATATTTGATGCTCTCAAGAATCCTATAGAAATATGGAGGTTACACACAATATAAAACCAAATCCTTCTAAGTATAAAAAAGCCCACACTTCCAGACATTTCTCTTAAAAAGTATTTTTTTGTTTTCATAAATATTCCATAAGTATAATCAGGGAAATGTATCCATGAAGATGATAGGATCCTATAAGGCCCTCAAGATATAAAGCTGATCTTGGGCTTCCTAGAACTGACGTAAACTGAGAGCAAATCAATTACGTGTGTCATATCTGCAGGAGCCCAGGGATGCCAAGACATACTAAGAAAAAACTTTCAGGGGCACAGTTGAGAAATTTCCAGATAGGTCTTCACGACTACTTCACAGGCTGCTAACGCTGCCTCAGCAATAATCCCTACGATAGAAAACTAGGTCTAGAGTGTATGGGCTTTAAGCTTAGCTGAAGACAACTGCTCATAGCTCTCCTCATATAAACTCCTACCCAGGAGAAGAGCCAGCTCTTCAGGGAAGGCCTACTTGCGTTCTAGTAGAGTCAAATTCGTCTTGGAAAACAACACTTTTGGTTTTCAATGAACAGACTCCGCTTTTTGTTTCCGCAAAACGAGGCAAGAAAATGAAACTGAAAGGTCGGGTTGGAAGCTGACTCCAAGCTGATGTCCATCTATGTTATGCCAGGGACTTTGCTCAACATTTTACAGGCACTGGAACATTTGCACACTGAAATAGTTGCATTATTACAAACTTCTTTTTGAGATTTTTATTTCATGTGCACAGATGTTTTGCCTGTACGTGTGTACACCACACGCGTTTAGTGGAGACCACGGAAGCTCTCAGAAGGTTTTGGACACCGTTGATTGGAATTAGACTACCATGTGGGGTTAACCACCATGTGGGTGCTGGGAATTGAACCTAGGTCCTCTGGAAGGGCAGCACATGCCCTTAGCAACCGAGCCTTCTCTCCAGCTACAAATGCATTTAAACACTAAGTGGTGGAGTGGTTGTTTTTGCCTACGAAAACAAAGGGAGAACTGGGATTTGAACCCAGAGCATTTAACGTCTCATACCAAGAAGGGATGGATGAAGTCAAGTATTTGTGTGGATGTGGAAAAGGGGAAACTGGACTCAGTCCTTGGGGCCAAGTCACCCTTAGACACACCAGAGCCCCCAGCTAAGATATAAGAGTTCTTTTTACTACCTTAATGCTTCTCCAAAGTGCCGCCAAAGGGAAGCTGGCAAGGGGGACACACTGCGGCTCACAAAACAGCATAGCAACCAAGGAAACAGACTCAAGCTGCATCCCAGTAACTGAAAGATGTCTTCTTTGTAGCACACCTGTGAAGCTTGGTACCCACAATCCCCCTCCCCATATAGAAAGGATGCTATTTTAGAAAATATAGATTTTACTGAAAGGCAAAAAGTTAATAATCAGCTCACACCAATCCGAAGTGTTAAGCCTTGGTGACACCGTCAACACTACAGAGCCAGGCACCCTGTTTCTCACACGGGGTGGTCCAGTGAAAAGGCAGCTAGGAGATGACCCATGGAAACTTAAGAGCCCACACCAGTAGTAATCAGCCATGACTTCGCTTAATCTCTCCACATTTCTTCCAGTCTTCCTTTGCGTTTTCAATATACATCTTGTTGTAAAGCGCTGAGCTAATATAGCAAAAGGACAGGTCTTAATAGAGCTTGAACATGGCTGACATTTGGTTGCTGTAGAGACAACCTATAAAAGACAAGCACTGTGTTTGATGAAACCCGTTGTATCTAACACCCAGCCCTTCTAACCCAGCACACTGAGAAGCACCATGGGGACACAGGTTCAATAAACATCTCTGCTTTGAAAAACTTTACAACCCAAAGCAAAGGCGAAGGAAATAATTATGGTAACAAAGCAATAAGGAAAGATGAGGTCACAGACGTCAGCTGAGTCATGCTGTTCCGGAACACCAGGAAGCCACGTTCCGTCCACTTGGTAGTCATTAGTCTGTGAGCGGAGACTTGGGGAGTTTAATCAAGTGGCCAGGGGAGTGGTGGGGAGAAGGGTTGTGTGACATGGCCCATGTGAGAGGAAAACAAACAGTAATGTCTTTTCAAGGTTGAGCGAAGAAATGAGTTGGCCCCGTGGCTTTTCTTGTAGTCTTTGTGATGAAGAAAGCAACCAGGAAATAGGCTGAAGTCAAGTGTTGGTGTGGAAAAGAGGAACACGGACCAGTCGTTGGGGCCCAAGACACCTTAGACACAACAGAGTCTCCCGCTAAGACATATAAGAGTCCCTTGGGTCCAGGTTCCATCACATCAAAGGGCAAAGAAACACAATACTCAATGGACCCAATTTCTTGTCTCCTGTGCCAAAAAAGGACATCTGACACTCCAAAATAGTATTCTGACGAAATATCTAATTAAGTGCCTATGCCTAATAGTGACGGTTCAGCAATTCCAAGTAAAGAATTCTATTTAGAATAGCAGTGTTTTTAGATTTTAATCATTAATCTTTAACATTAAAATAGGAAAGAAACAAAAATAGCATTTCTATTGAATATAAATGTGTCAGTAATTTGGGAAGATTTCCTGTGACTAAGTTAAAAACATCCCGTTAACGTATTATATAATGTTTGTTGAGAAGTGGCATACCTGGCTTCAGTGGAGCATGGCTTCAAACCCTGGGATGTGATTTGGTAAATGAGCAGAAAAGACACAAAACCATACAGGTGACATTGTCCAGCACGGCGTCAAACACTGTAAGGGTCCCGACTAACAAGCGTCATGCTTCTGAAATCCATTAAGTCTATTTTCTTCTCTAGTTTATATGAGTTACAGCTATAGCCCATATTTTGAGCACAGAACTGTTCATGTTAAGATAGGCTGCGATCGCTGTAACTGCAGTATCTCGGTTCATTAAATCAAGCACAAAGCACTCCTCTCTCACTGTACAGGACAAAGACAGCTTCTCCTGGGATGAGGGCTCATTAGCTTTGTTCACGCACAGTGCCTGCTAAAGGGTAGCTGTGCAGACAATATGCTTACTTATTTTTGGAAGTTCTCAGCAGGAAGGGCCAAATAAAAGGTTTCTTCTTAAACTCAGAAATAGCTAGGTAATTTCTTTTCCTGGGCGCCGTGATTCATTGGGCTCAACTAGATTTAAAGGTCTCTCTCACGGCTCATGATTGCTCAACACTTCGTTTGCTGCAGGACGGGGAGGCTAGGGCCAGGGAGGGAGAAGACAGGGAAAGTTTAAGATAGATTATGCTCAAATGTTCTGACTCATTTAACACAGCTCTAGGGTAAAATGATATTCATTGCTCTTCATTCCCTTCATGAGCCATGTGTGCTGCACACACCTTTAGTCCCATCACTTGGGAAGCAGAGGCAGGTGGATCTCTGTGAGTGCAAGACCATTCTGGTCTACAGAGTGAGTTCCAGGTCAGTCAGGGATATGTAGAGAAACCTTGTCTCAAAACAAATATGTGTGTGTGTAAACAGATGCAGATATAATAACAGGGTGTAAAAGTATTCGCAAGCAATCAGACCATGACGTTCCAGAAAGGGAAGTCCTGGTCCTGACTCAGGCACCAGAGAAAGCACAAGTGACTAACAGCCTCATTCAGTCAGGGGGCAGAAATCATCTTTGTTAGCTTCTGTCATCTCGCTTGGATGGTGGAAGTTAGTCTTTTGATTCCATCAGGGTTCGGTGGGTGACAAGAAAGACCATTAAGAAAGGGAACCTGGATACTGTTTGATGATGAACATGGCTGACTGTCCCAAGTGGACGCCAACAAAGAGGAGCGCGATCTGTGAAAACACGTCTTGCTATGTATTATACAAACTGGTGTGAGCAAAGGGAGTCTTGCTAGTTTTAGCCATCTTATTCTCAGTTTTATAATTCACATACAACATACTTTGTATAAGAATCCAACATAACAAAAACAAGTGCCTCTCTGTGGCAACCTGCCCTCTGTGGTCAATGTCAGCCTCAAAGGAGGTCCACGGTCCTGACCTCGGGGACGCCTCCTGCACTCACTGGAGCTGTTGCTGTGATGTGAGTGTGATGTTTGCCAGGGCTTTTTCCCTGTGGCAAGCACACCTGTAACCACTGCGTCCCGTCCCGTGGTAGGGCTGAGAGGAGGGGAGCGTCCTGCCAGTGAATGGCGGGTCCTGGGTCTGAGAGGAATAACCTGAGCTACACCTTTATGTAGTCCTGCGGAAGTTTCAGGGCCACCACTAATCAGCCATGCAACCTGACCTGCCTAACGGAGTCCATGCCATGAGCTTATTAAAAAAGAAAAGAAAAAAGATGAAGTGCCAGGTGGCACCGTGGGATTTATCTGTCTTCATGATGTACACACATAATACACAAAACACACACTCAAAATGGCCATGTGTAGTGCAAAAAGGACTGGTCCCAGTTCAATTACACAAATGGTAATTCCACTTAGAAATGAGTCTCCTAGCTTAAGTCTGCTTTTCCCCCCAGGCCCCAAGGACACACAGTTTAGTAAAAACGTTTTTACTGTTTTGTTATTGTCAGATACATGATGCTTATCAATTCCCAGGAAATAAATGAAATCAACAAAAAGTCCTGTGACAAAAGCATATTTTCACAGAATAATCTGATGAGATTACTGTGGACCAATACAGGAAAGTTAACAATTGCATTGCTTTCTTGGGTTTCATTTTTTTACAAGTATTTCCCACACTTTTTTTTTGTGTGTGCAAGGATTCATTGATTTCTTTGGTTTTACAGGGTATAATTCTGTATGACACACACACATATATATATATATATATATATATATATAGCCTTATTTATACCAATATTAAAGTCAAGAATTATGATTTTTCTTCAGTATAAAAATGGACATTATTGCTCTTGCTGCTTTGCTTCTACTGGAGACGAAGGAACACACCCATAGCTCCCTGCTTTTGTACAATTTAGTTGTGTATTTGCATCTGTCAGTGTGTCCAGACATCCACCAAAACTATCCTGATCTTGTCTTTAAAAAACAAAAAGTGAAACCGCATAAATAAATAAGTCTACCTAAGGGGTACAATAAATAGGCTTCTCCACAGGAATAAAGAGTATTGTAACATAAAGCCCTCCAGTACTGTGCAATTAAGCAACAGTTTTGGATTTCCAAAGTCTCCAAATATAGCTTTAAATCTGGTTGGTTTGGTTGCTGGTGGAACATTTCTATCATTCTCATCCTTTCAAAATGAAGTCAGAGTGGATACAACTGCACAGTTTTGCCTTTGGAATTTATCTAGGTGTACCATCATTAGTTTTTGACTTTTGAAAAATTGTAGAACATACATTTTAGGGATTAAAAAGTAGTGTAATCCCTTCTATTCTGTGGTGGCTTGGTCTCTGGTCATGCTGAGGCTGAGGGAGGCGGTTAGAAATTCTGCTGTCTCCTCTTCTTCGCGTCCATGGCATCCAGGATGGGCTGCCTCTTCGCACTGTATCTTTGATGCAGTTCTTCTATCTCCCGTTCCATCATGGGGTCCAGTGCTTTTAGCCGCATTTGTAGTTCTTCTAAACTTAGATTTTTTAACTAAATGCAGAAAAAAGAAATTAATACTGTAAAATAATCTAAATAATACTGAAATCTAATGAGTTTTAGAATAGATATTTCAGAAAATTCATTACACCATCTTAGAAGCATGGTCAACAATTAAAGCATGAATTCTTTCCCTGAAGAAGTCACAAGCTACAGCTTGTAGGAACCTCACGTCACCCACAGCAGAGCAATCAATGCCTGCACTGTTATGGAGAACCGAATGATAAAAAAGGAAGATGAAGAAACCCGTTTGAAAAGACCCAGAGACCAATGTGCCATTGTCAACAGCAGCTGTTAGGGTGACGCTCTGGGGACAGCCACAGGGTGCTGTGGACAGCAGCTGTTAGGGTGACGCTCTGGGGATGCCACAGGGTGCTGTGGACAGCAGCTGTTAGGGTGACGCTCTGGGGATGCCACAGGGTGCTGTGGACAGCAGCTGTTAGGGTGACGCTCTGGGGACAGCCACAGGGTGCTGTGGACAGCAGCTGTTAGGGTGACGTTCTGGGGACAGCCACAGGGTGCTGTGGACAGCCAACACCGCCAGGTCAAGAATTGGGGCAGACCAGACACAGGCTCAGTCAACAGTTTTATCCCTTATTTTACCAAATGCTGAAAATTTCAGCTCTTAAACAGAGTTACATTATCTAGAATATTTTTACCGAGTGTTTTGATAAAATAGTACTGTGATTCAAACAAACAAACACAAAGCTGGATCAAACTGCACTGTGTAAGTTCTGTTCTGGGTGTGGCCAACTTGGGAATGAACCGGCGATGAGATTTTACGGGGTACACTACAGTCCAGCCATGTTGGCTTTAGGGGACAGCAGCACAGTCCTTACTGCTTTTCATAGTGACCTCAGGAAAGAGCACCCGTTCTGCTATATAAAAGGACCTAGCGCAATCCAGGGCTTAACTGTATTTGTCTGTTTGTTGAAGCAGGAAGCTATGGGTCATCTCCTAAAAAGCACAGTCGGACGTCATCAGGGCTACAGGATGCTCTGTACCACATTCACACACAGTCGTCAGGGCTACAGGATGCTCTGTACCACACTCACACACAGTCGTCAGGGCTACAGGATGCTCTGTACCACACTCACACACAGTGGGATGTCTACAGGATGCTCTGTACCACACTCACACACAGTCAGACATCATCAGGGCTACAGGATGCTCTGTACCACACTCACACACAGTCATCAGGGATGTAGGATGCTCTGTACCACACTCATACACAGTCGTCAGGGCTACAGGATGCTCTGTACCACACTCACACACAGTCAGACGTCATCGGGATACAGGATGCTCTGTACCACACTCATACACAGTCGGATGTCATCAGGGCTACAGGATGCTCTGTACCACACTCACTCACAGTGAGTCTACAGGATGTTCTACACCACACACTCATTCACACAGTCAGCTTTTACCCCATCGATGTTTAAAAATAAACCCTAAACTGGCCCCGTAAGTGTGTAAAGGCACTTGCTCCAAGCCTGAGGTTTAAGTTCGATTCCTTGAACACACATGGTGGGAGGAGGAAACCAAATCTTTTGTAGCTCTCTGACTCCCACATAAGTGCTGTGGCAAGCATATGCTTCCCTACTCCCAAATAATGTAAAACCCCTAAAACTATGCCCTTCCTGATAGTAGGGGTAGGTTTTAACAAAGAAGAGAGACCCCTGGTTAAACACGATTCCAGATTGCTAAGAAGTCCAAGGCATGCGGGGAACAGACTCCCATAGGAGTCAGGCCACACTGATCCTGGCAGAGAAAGCATCTCAGCATCTGAGACCCATGGAAGAGACAGCTCTGCCTGCCTCAGGTTAGGCGATGCCGAACTCCCAGGTCTCAGAAGAGGCTGCACGGTGGGGATCAGGGGGTGAGGACAGGCAGCTGCGGGTACCTGAAAACCAGGCAAAGACTGAACTTTGGGAAGCCACTACTCTGGAGCAGACACTATACGAGAGCGTGAAGACTTAGTTTGAAAATGACGAAACCTCCAGCTCACTTTCAAGACGCTAACTCCCTAGTTGTTGTATGAGTCAAAGCTAGAAAACACTCTTACTGCTTAGTCACCGAAACAGGAGGCTAGAATAGCATTTCGCACCAATCCTCCAGTTTACTCACCACACCTGGCCCGAAGTGACTCCTGCTTCCCCAAATCAAACTTACTCTCAGCCAAGAAAAGGTTCTGAGGAAACGGCGAATGAGTCACAGGAGACAGCTGGGAGGAACACTGCTGTGGGAGGATGCTCAGCTGAAGCCCAACAGCCCGCCCTGGGGTGGGCACCACCCCCCATGGAAACCAGCCCCGCTGGGCTGCGCTGGACAGCACAAAACAACCTCCCTGGCTTTATTACATATTTTTTTTTATTTTTTAAGGAAGAGTCTTTCTGTACAGTCCCAAGTTTACCTTGTATATGTTGGGCTAGCCTCAAGTTCAAGATTCTCCTGCCTCAGGCTCCTAAATACCCAGGGGACCTAGCTTTTAAACTATGCTATAATGCACATTTGCATACCATTTGTAGTACTATAGAGTTTCCCCATTAATTTTAAAAGTGGGTATTAATTACACATTTGTTCCGTGCTTAGTTCTGTTCAAATCATGTGGGGATAAGAAATTTGCACAAGGAAGCTAAAAACTCTATGAACTATACAAACATGTAACATTGTTCTGTAAACCCAGCATGGACATGGACCCACATCTCTGAAGACAGATGTACCCAGAACATCTATGGAGTCCAATTCTACTTGTGTTCTTTTTAAACAAAGACTTATTTTATTATTTTAAATTATGTATCTGTATGTGACTATGTGCACTGAGTTCCTATGCCCTTAGAGGTCAAGAGCATCAGAGTGCCCTCAAGTTAGTTCCTGGCAGTTGTGAGCCACCTCACGTAGGTCCTGGGAACTGAACTCAAGTCCTCTGCAAGAGCGGCAAGCGTGCCTAACTGCCCAGTCAGCTCTCCAGCCACACGCCAGTGTTCTTCTAGTTCAGTACACGCCAATCTTTCCCATCTCTGAAGTTCTACACCATACAATTTAAACAACAGAATTTGGCATTTGATTCCAGAAAGTATTTTCTAATTAAGTTATGTCTGAGTTTCATAATCCTACTCCAGATAGTCTAATTCTTTTGCCATTATGAGACCGTATGCTTCTAGAACCTCCCAACTCAGCACTAAAAACCATGATGTGCAAGTGGGTAGTAGTAAGAACACAGGGCTCGGAGGGATTGGTCACCTTCTTAGGTCAGCATAGCAACCCATCACGTAAAGCAAGCAGCTACCCCAACTTTAAAATCTCTTACATTAAGACTCTCCGTGTAGATGTCTTGTCCTTCCTTTACTGGGGCAAACTGCCAGTAGTTAGTAAATGTTAAATTATGACAAGGGATTGAATTCAAGGAAAGAAGAAAAATTCTCTTTTAACAGATTTTATGCTTCCAATGTATACAATTTAATAATGTGTACAAATTCTGAGCAGATCTGTGGTGCTGAAGAACCGTTACCTAGCACTGCCAAAGAACTAGTGGTCCACTGTCATGTAAACTAATAAGGCACCTAAACAGTCGTTGTTCCAGTGACGCAAGCCGTCTCACTTGGAACAGGGCATTTTATAGACGCACGGCTGAAGTAGAGGTCTAGGGTCTCAAAGAACATTCCCTCGATGACAAGTTCTCATTATCAACACATAAAAAAATATCTATATCACTAATCTTTGCTACATAATAGTTTTCTCCTTCCAAAATCTTCACCCGAAAGCAACCTCTCACTTCTTCCTGCTACCACAGGGTATGTGTTCTTCTATGCCTACATCAGGCCCACTGATCTCCCGAGAACTAGAACCTGTACGAAATAACCTTACAAAGCGCTACCCTGGAGTAGGCTGCTGACGAAAGCCTGACATAAGAAGACGGGGTGTGGGTGGGGTACGGTGCATCCTGTTCATTTTGACTGTTTGTTTTAAGTCTGAGCTTTGGATTGGAGCCTTGAATGGCTGGGGTTATTGAAAATGACTTCTGCATAATAAACAGCTAGCTATGTCCTCAGGTAAGGCTGTTGGGGAACTTCAGAGGCTTTATTAAAACAGTTATTTAGATTTCCTGTAGACCGAGCACTATGGACAAAGACATGAATAAAAGGCTGCTCACAAGCGTGCAAGGACCACACAGAGAGCTCACTGAGCGCGGGAACGCTGGAAACGGTAGCAGGGTTGTGCACATGATGCACACATGTGCGTCATCTTTGGAGGGTTGAGCAGGCTGCGGAGAGTTAAGAAGAAAGAAACAGAAGACGAGATGAGAGAGGAGGGGTGGGGGGAAAAGGCAAAAACAGATGGCTATGGTTCTGAAGGGTAACTATAAAACTTGCATGACATGAAATGTTACCTATGAAATGATCATAGATGAAATTTGGGGAAATTTCTTAAATAGCAGATCGATTATCATGGAGGAAAAAAGGCAGTAGACCCACCATCAGTATTTAGTGGCCACTGGAAGCTGCGGATGAAGCAGCCGAGCGGGAGAGAGGCACTGAGCACTGGCAGGCGTCTTCGTTGACTGGCTGGAAGCACAGGTAATCAGCTGTGTTCGGTATCAGCAGTGAAGGCAGGGAAGTGACTTTAGTCTCAGTGAAAAGAGGTGGAAAGAAGGCATCAAGGTGGAATCACCAGAGAGGAATCGTTTATTCGGGGCTTGGGACACAGACTTCGGGAACCAGCAGCATTTAAAACAGAACTGAAGCCTGCGATGGAGGAAGTTATATGGGAAAAGGATTCTCTCCTGATCATGTGATCTGTAGATGGCCTACCACACTAAAGAGCACCCACACCCTGGTGCAGCCAGAGGCTTTGTCAGTCAGTTTTCTGTCACCGTGACAAAAACCCAAGACAGACAACTTAAGGGTGATGCACGGGTTTAGAGCCTGTGGTTCCTGGTCACTGGTCCTAGCAGCTGGTTCTGTGTTTCTGGACTTGTGGTTATGCAGAACAGAATGGTGGGAGGCTCTGTGGAGGAAAAGCTGTTCTCCTCCCTAAGGACAGAATGCAGACACAGGAGACCGCAGCCAAGAGAGACCTTCAAACCACACCTGCTGTGACCCCCTCCTCCCCCAAACCCTGCCTCCTAACAGCCCATCACCTATAACTAATCAATCAAGCCAGGGGTGGGGGTGGGGGAGACCTTCTGGGCCCATGGACTTGGGATCCAGGTTGAGCTCCAGATGTAGTCTATTACAATTGAATAGTCCCACACTGGCTCAGTATGGAGTATAATAAAGGTTCCTTATTTAGGGTAGACTCACAGATCAGCAGTGTGAGTGGGGAACAGGAACCAAATCCAGCAGCCAGGGGGCTCGCCCACGCCCCTACCTCTGCACATCTAGTACTCAAGACCATGCCCAAAGTGGGCCAGCATCTCAAAGACCATTGGCTGAAGGAGGTTCCCACAGCATCGGGGCAAGATATACTAATAACAGCAAAGTAAGACTGATTCTGAAATCAGGTCAATTAAATTGCACGGACCTGGGAGAAACAATTTTCGGTATTTGCTTCTGTGCTGCCGCAACTTGTGGTCCTCCCATTCTACCGTATCGGTGACTGGCACTCAGCTACGGTACTGTTAAGTCTGTGGGAGAAAATCCCAAACTTATCTTTTTACTTCTCCCCCCCCCCCCCGCATGCCTCTCTCTGAAGCAAGTTCAGTACAGGACCTTTCTCCTGCCTGGCCTTGAAGGAAATGAAAAGTCCACAAACCAGTTATGACCATTTAATTTTGGTGAGGGGATTATCCAGCACAATATCAAGGTCTGTATTTCTGACCTGTTAGATCTCAAATATTTAAAATAACATTTTGTGCTTTTCATTAAAAACTGAAAGATTTTCTTGGGTGGTTTTACAATGGGAGACAAATGAGAAGGTGGAAGAGTGGAAACAGGCTCACGGCTTCCACTAAAGGTTAAATACTTTCATCCCGCAAGTGTGTGAGTATCTGATACGAAATTTCATGGGATATTTGGTTATGTTTCCAAGTAGCAAAAGTCTCCCCAACAGGCCTACAGGGAAGTTAATGCCATGACATCATGGCTACTGAGAAATTCCCAGGGTCTCTAAGCCAAGCTGAACCATCCCACAGAGAAGGAGAACCTTGCGCAGAACATGTGAAATGGGTAAAAAGAACCACTGGGTGAGACAGAACTGTCCTTCTCTGAGGCTTCAGGTTTGTTTCTGTTTTAAATAAGACTTTCAGGAAAAGTCCATGGCTTTTGACAACAACAGACAGAAAGGCACATATATATCTGCTCATTAAATAAAAATGTCAAAAGTTCTTTGTGAATCAGCAGCACACACAACTCAGTGATGTAAAAGTTGAAATGAAAAATAAGGTCAAGAAAAAATGGGGTGGATACAAAAAAAGAAAAAGGAACATAAAGTTAAGTCACCCTACTGATAATTCTACTGTCCAAACTTTCAGCAATTAGGGTTATTCCTGAATATGAGAAAACCTGAACATTGTTATAACTGCTGACCAGGAAGTGCTGGCAGATCTTTAAGTTACACGTTTATTTTACTCTCCAAACTAAAATATCACATTTAAATAGCAAGACTGAATTACTTTCTAAAATAATTTTAACCATCTTGGAGAGAAAAATCATTGGATTTTTTTTATGTTTATCAAACATATTTTTAATTACTGGAGATATTTTTAAAAGTCTTAAAAAACAAGCAACAGATACAAAGAATACAAAGATTTCAAAAAAATTTATTCATTTACTTATTTTGCTTATGTCTGAGTGCGTGGAGGTCAGAGGACAACTTGCAGGAATTGGTTCTCTCTTTCTAACATTCTGGTCCTGGGGCCTGAACTCAGGTTGTCAGGCGTTGTAGCACAGTGGCATGGGTCTTTACCCACTAAGCCACCTTGCTAGCTCAATTACAAAGTTTTCAAATGTATAAATGTGGTAACATTTCAAGCTTAATGGGTTTACGAGTTGTTGGCATAATCAATATGTCAGAATAAATGAGACACCACTATAATGAAGCAAACAGTCTTGCATGTAAATAAATGTTAACACGTTTAGTCAAATAGTCCATCAAGAAAATACTGTACAAGGTTTATTGTGTTTACTGGGAAAACAAACTCTTCCTAGCAACTGTTTAAACAAATCTCACAGATGCTGCAGACATTATTAGTGGCCTGTGATCAAAAAAACATGGACTGCTAATACTGTACCCTGACTCATCTATTTTCCCATCTGCTAGCAATTCTACCGATATGAACTACCAACAGAATGCCCGACAACAATAATTTCCTATGGTAATTTCAATGCAGGATTGCCTGTAGCATTTTGTAAGATTTATCCACACATGCCTCAGACGGTTCCGAGCTGTGTATGGCTTGGAGCGACATGCGCCTTTCCCCTTACGATTCCATCTGAGATGCAGCTCTTACTCCACTGCTCAGAATCTGTCTGCAGAGTCTGTCACTCTTACTTCCCCGAGGGGAACAGACCAAGGCCTGGTGAGCGCAGCTGAGCCAGGCAGCAGCCTATACGTGTCTGTGAGGACACTGGGTGCAGTCAGAAATTTGAAGCATCAGTATATTTTTATGGCTTACTTTCTAGCGCTGAGGACAAAGGGAATTTCACATCAATGTCACATGACAGCCAGCTGTGGTGCTGCACACCTTTAATCCCAACACTCTGGAAGCAGAGGCAGGTGGATCTCTGCGTTTGCAAGCAGCCTGCTCTACAGATCAAGATTCAGGACAGCCAGGCATAGACAGTGAAGGGAACCACTGGAAACAGAGAGCAGGTGAAGATGTGGTTGGACCAGCTCCAGCCCAAACTCCAGCTCCAGCCCAAACTCCAGCTCCAGCCCAAACTCCAGCTCCAGCTCAAACTGCAGCCTCAGCCCCAGCCCCAGCTCCAGCCCCAGCCCCAGCTCCAGCCCCAGCTCCAGCCCCAGCCCCAGCCCCAGCCCCAGCCCCAGCCCCAGCCCCAGCCCCAGCCCCAGCTCCAGCCCCAGCCCCAGCTCCAGCTCCAGCTCCAGCCCCAGCCCCAGCTCCAGCTCCAGCTCCAGCCCCAGCCCCAGCCCCGGCTCCAGCAGCAGAGCTTGCAGCTTCGGCCACGTGCTTCTGGCTTTAGAGTCAAAGATAGAAGGAAGGAGTTATACAGTCTCCCCCTGCAATGAAGGAAAGCTGCTGAGGCCAGGCATACGTCAGGGGTGTCCCTGCATGGAGGCCGAGAAATGTCATTGTATGAAGCTGTGAAGGAGAAGGCTCAGTTGCCTTGGAGATCCCAGGATGTTGGAGATGCCAGAGCCATGGGATGGACACCTGCAGAGGAGAGCTGCTAGCAGGGGAGGGAACCAGCCCAAGAGAAAGAAGTGTGTTGCAATCAACAAAGCTGAAAAAAAGTTGGAGATCTGAAGAGCATTTTGACATCAGACATGGAGATGCAGAGATTGGAGTTTGCCCAGTGGTTTTGGTTTTGCTTTGGTCCAGTATTTCCTCTCTATGCTCCCTTCCTCCCTTTTGTAATGGCAAAGTATATCTTGTGCCATTATATGTTGGAAGTATGTGATCTGCTTTTTGATTTTGATTTTATAGAGGGTTACAGTTAAGAGATTACATGAATCTCAGAACAGACATTGAACTTTTAGATATTGCTGAGACTGTGATAGATTATGGGGACGTTCAAAGTTGGACTAAACGCACTTCTGCACTATGGCTACCAGCCTATGGGGTGTGGAATGTGATGGTTTAAAAGAAAATGGCCCTAAAGGGAGTGGCACTATTGGGAGGTGCGGCCTTGTTGGAGGACGTGTGTCACTGGGGGTGGGTTTTGAGGTTTCAGATGCTCAGCCCAGGCCCAGTGTCTCACCCTCTTCCTGCTGATCTGGATATAGAACTGTCATCTCCTTTTCCAGCACCATTGTCTGCCTGCATGCTACACAGCCTTTGAGGCAGTTCCATATTTTACCAACAGAAATATGATTTGAGGAAATCCGTAGTAAGCAATGTCCCCTTCACACACGCACGACTTTGCTCAGGTGCCCATGCGTGCTATGCGGAACGAGGACGAAGCAGGTGGATTAGACTGGCGAGCAGTGTTACACTGTCTTCCTCTGGAAAGGTCTTGGCCACACATTTGAGAAAGGAATAATGGAATTTGAGTTGTACTCTTTAGTTGCAATTGACACCATTCCCTTTTATGTTTTTCAGTTTCTACTAAGTAGTTTTGTCTTAAAAATAATCAGAAAAATGATTCAAGTACAACTGTGCTCTTACAATACACAGTAAAAACCTTTAACGTCCCAGGTCCAGGATAAGAAAAACTGAGTAATTAAAAACCGAACAGTATTTTCTGGATATATAAAGGGCAGATAGAAACAAACATTAGCTTTGATTGATGTAATATTTCAGCAATTCTGATTAACACTTTCAAAAGTTTAAAACACAGAGATATAAATAAAAGATTACCAAGTAAGTGATTATCTAGTTCAATTAACATTTACCAATATGAAAGATACTTGTTATGAAAGACCACAACCAATACCAGAAAAGCAACGTGCAGGTGGGCGGGATGGCCTGGTGGGTCGGAGACCCTGCTGCCAAAACACAGTGCCTCAAGTGTGGACCCCAAGACCCTCATGTTTGGAGGAGACCCAGCCTCTGACAGCCATGGCACCTCAAGTGTGGACCCCAAGACCCTCATGTTTGGAGGAGACCCGGCCTCTGACGGCCATGGCACCTCAAGTGTGGACCCCAAGACCCTCATGTATGGAGGAGACCCGGCCTCTGACGGGTGTCTTCTGACGGCCATGCTTTTGTTGTGGTAGCATGTGTGTACCACAACAAATAAGTAGGATGTAATTTAAAAAACAAAATGAAACAAAAACCAAACAGCATGCTGAGGCTGGAGAGAGCACGCAGCAGGCAGAGCACTCGCAAGTGTAAGGACTTGAGTTCAGGCCTCAGAGCCCATGTGAGCGGCTGGTTAGGCACTGGCATTTGTAGCTCTAGTACTAAAAGGCAGAGATGTGAGGATCTCAGGGGATGACTGGCAAGCCCCAGGCTAATGAAAGATCCTGTCTTGGAACAAACACACAAATAAGGTGTACAGCACCTGAGTAATGGCACTGTAAACACATGTGCATGCGTGTGCGTACACAGTGCTTAAAATAGTTCTATAAGTAGCTGATAAGGCAGCCACATCTCTGTAGAACCATTATATAAATTTAAAATAGTTTCTTTTTCTAACAAATATTTTCATCTGTATGATGCCATATTTCTCTGAAATCCCTAAAAAATGTCATGTGTTGCCGGGCAGTGGTGCACGCTTCTAATTCCAGCACTTGGGAGGCAGAGGCAGGTGGACCTCTGTGACTTCAAGGCCAGCCTGGTCTACAGAGAGAGATCCAGGACAGCCACAGCTACATACAGAGAAACCCTGTCTCAAAAAGAAAAAATGTCGCATATATCCCACTGGCTTCTGGTATTTTTAGTCATTAAAAGCTTAGAGTAATTATGAACTTCAATCTCATTTAAATGTGAATTTTGCCCCCTTTTCCCTTCACGGGCATGGCCAGAGATCTATCCTGTCAAGGTCTTACTCGTCTGGTGCTGGAGGAGAGAGCTCCTGGTGTCTTGCCAACAGTGGGGGCGATTTCTGTGCTCCTGCCCCGGTCTGGTGGACTGCGGGCTATCTGTCCTCTCATGGGCAGCCTAACCCTAGGGGTACAGTCCCCTTTACTCTTGACGCCACTTAGGCAGGATGATCACTTCTGACCTCCTCTCTGGGAGCACAGAAACAGTGGAGATTCTTCTCTACAGGAAGGTTCACGTGACCCATCCTTACAACACTTCACCACAGTCCTGCGATCCTGCAGGCCTTGGCTCTGGCCACAGAAGCCTGTGATCACCAGTGTCTACACCAATGAGCTCTCCAAATGCCCAGCGATGTGTTCACCGAGCCTTAACTTAGTGGCACAGTGAATTTACATGTTGGGTTAGCTCAGTTCACGACCGGCTGAGGAACCACGCCGGTCTCTCTTTTCTGTAGGTGCCACCATTCCCTATGGATGGCTCGCTGAGGTACTCTTGCTTGAATTTAACCTAGGTAAGGGAAAAACAGAAAACAACAAAACAAACTCCATTTTCTTCTCCTTCTATCAGATTGTCTACTTAAAAAATAATTAAGCCTTTACGTTTTGTTGTTTCTTTTTGGTTTTTTGAGACAGGGTTTTTCTGTGTCGCACTGGCTGTCCTGGAACTCTCTTTGTAGACTAGACTGACCTCAAACTCGGAGATCCGATGCCTCTGCCTCCCAAGTCTTGGGACTAAAAGTGTGCACCACCGCGCTTCAGCTTTTAAATTTTAACTGTAAGCTTAAGCTTCAGATATCCCCAACTGATCCTGTGCCACTGACAGAGTTCCTGCCAGCTGAGGACGGCAATGCCTGAGGAACATGAAACAAACAGGGCTGCAGGGCCCTGCCATCCTGTGCTGAAGAGCATCTTGACCAGCACAGAGCAGACCTGATGGGAGGCTTATTAGGATATCTTCATCAGTGAAACTCCAGAAGTCATCGCATTCTCCACCCACCTCCAGAACCCAGTTCTCCTCCTTCCTCCTTTCTTCCCAAGAATTAATTAGCAAACGGACATTTACCAGAGGCTAGCCCAGCCATGAGTGTCTAGTGTTGGGACTAGTACCTAGAACACTGACTTTCTTTTGTAGGTCTTTTTTTGAAAGCACAAAAAGTGGCATGTTCTTACACACGATGTCTACCAGGAAGGAGTGTCTGGCTGCAACAGGAGGCAGCTTTCTTTTAGAAGTCGGGGACCCCTGCCAATGGACACTAGTGACAGTCCTCAGCAACAGAAAGTTCTCTTCGGTATGGTGTATGCATGTGTGTGACATCAAGAAGGTAACTGTGCAAGGCTGGCAGCTGACCCACTGAGCCCCCTGCCCAGCCCTGAGGGGGAGCTGTGAAGGAAACAAAAGACTGTCTTCGGGAAAATGGGACATTCTGAGCACACTTCATGAATTTCATCTAAGGGCAGTGGCACACTCTATTAAACATTCATTACATTTGTCTGATAAGACACTCGTGCTTATAATAAAGACCATTGTTTTAGATGCATGGCTTCTGCCAAGTATGCTACAAAAACGCTAACAATGCCATCACTTAACACTCCTGGGCAGGCAGACGGGCATGGCTCATACTCAGTCACCAAAGGGACTCGTAGAATTTCCTGCTGTAGTGGCATCACAACACCTATGACTGCGTAAGCATTTCCACAGCATAGACATGTAAAAATTCACTTTACTTAGGAAAATCACTTTCTAATTAAAAACACATATAGCCATAACACACAAATCAGGAAGCTGAGATAGTAATGGATAATTTCTTCTGATAATGTTTTAATCATGAAGCAGCACCTAGAAATAACTAGATCCCAATATACTGGTTATAAAGCATTAAAATCTACAGTTCTTTTAAAAGACGAATTATATGACTGAAAACGTGGACGGCAGCAGCAAAGTGGACATCCAAGGTCAGCACTGCCCCTGTCACACAGCTTAGAAAACAACATTTCCCGGTAAGGACTACTGGAGCATTTTCCATCTTACGGCATAGTTTGTGGCTACAACAGTACTTAGTTTCCAAGCTATTAATGGACAACGTGGATTAAACTAAAACTGCAAGAAGATATCTAGGCATGGACAGGAGGGCTCTCAAGAAAATGTCCAGTGCACGAGTCCATGCCTAGTGAGTGTACGGAGTCCTGGGTACGTCCAGTGCACGAGTCCATGCCTAGTGAGTGTATGGAGTCCTGGGTATGTCCAGTGCACGAGTCCATGCCTAGTGAGTGTACGGGGTCCTGGGTAACAGCACCCCCTTGCTGTTCCTCTAGCATTCGTCTGGGCACACGCTCAGGACCGGGGACACGGCTCAGTGAGAGGACGCTGTGCAAGCAGGAGCATGAGTTCAGACTCCCATCGTCCACATACAAACTGGGTGCTGTAATCCCAGCACTGGATTGGGTGGGGGGAGGAACGTGCAGATGAGCTGATCCCTTGAGCTGATTGGCCAGCCAGTCTAGCCAAATTGGTGAGTTCTGGGTTCAGGGAGAGACCATTAAAGAATGAAGTCAGGCTCTGGCCAGACACCTGCTCTCTGAGTGGCTGAACTGCTAAGGTAGCAGCACAGGCAGAGCCCGGCGGGGGCTTCACAAAGAGTAGCTAATCTCCCGCTGCATCTGCACACAGGGTGCCAGGAGACTGTGCTTGTGAGTGGAAACTTGGGGATCAGAATGTGAGCTCTGGTTTGAATAATACACATTAATATGAAGTAGTTTTACTAGTAAATCTTTACATTTTATTTTAAAGGATGAAATTTCATCCCTCTCTTTAAAAAGTCCATTCTAATAAGGATTAAAGGGGAAAATACATCTTTAATTACTAAGCAAATGAAAGCCATACCGCTGGTTTACCTCGGGTGGAAAAAATAATAAAATAGCTATGCAACTGTTAAATTCAATGTATTTGAGGAACTTTCCATATATTGTTGCAAGTGGCTGATATATTCTGTTGCTCAAAGAATAGCTTATGCAATGGATACTTATTCTGAAACTATTTTGTATTCTCATACAGTATCATTTATTCCCAATCCCAAGAGATGAGCAGACCTAGCAGTGGGTACCTGACACCCGGCAGTAGCAGCAACATCCTTAGCAAGAATACTGCGAAGAACATGCTCCTGGCCGTCCTAGTTCAGAAGAGGCACAAGAAATTATATTTGCACAGAAATGCTTGTTAGACCGAATCATATTCCCCAAGTTGGTTCACACACACTGCCCTTTGCAGATGTCAGAGTTTTATCCTTTTCTATTAGGGACATCCACATGACCATCTTTTCAGCTACTGCTCTTCCAGGTAGAGACCCGCATCCTACCAGCCTGTCACCACCAACCACAACAGCCCAGCTGCAGGAAGCAAGCATGGCCGTGGCTGTCGCTTCTTCTCACAGATGTGTTAACTGTCTCACCTCCCGGTACTCACTACAAGGCCTGTTAGTAGGCTGTCCTCGTTCTCACCATCCACATTTACTGCCATGCCCAGACTATGATGCTCAGAAGAGAAAGGACTCTTAAACATGGGGCATCTGTGGATTTTGTTAACTGCCTTCTAAATTTTCAGTCACGCAAAACTCTTTCTCACTGGTCTCAGTGTCCATAATGGTGGCGGTGGATTTCCCTTACCTTGGCAAATTTTGGCTCTGAGCATGACTCCTAGAGAGGTAGTGGGCTTCTTACCCACCTTAGAGAGTGGCAAAATGGTGAACAGCTGGTAACCATTTTGTAAAAGGTCATAAGACCCATTAAGAAAGTAACCATCAGCTAGGCGGTGCTGGCGCATGCCTTTACTCCCAGAACTCAAGAGGCAGAGGCAGGTGGATCTCTGTGAGTTCGAGGCCAGCCTGGTCTATAAGAGCTAGTTCCAGGACAGGCTCCAAAGGAACACAGAAACCCTGTCTCGAAAGGGATAAAAGTGAACACTCCACATGAGCTGCATGGCAGTGGCTTCTGAGTGAGCAGCCCTGAGCGCCGCATTGGTGAAGCTCAGGAGGCACAGACCTTTATGAAAGATGGGACACTTCCGGCTGATCACTGGCCTTGAGACGTCAGGAAGATGGGCCACTTCTGCACCAATAGTTTGTGGGGATAAAGAACATAGAGCCACTGAGCTCCATGAACACTAAGTGTCATTTACTGAAGTCCCCTCTCACAAGGACAAGATTTCGTTTGGCCTCCATGAACACTAGGTCTTTGGCTACTCAGCACCCTCTGGTGGCCATATTTGGTGCTATGCATTTTTTTACTTTAGAGAGAAGGCCTTTCTTTTCCTTCCTTCTTTTCTTCTTCCCTTCCCTTCTTTCTCTTTTTAAAATTTCACCCTTAATTTTTTATTTAGTATTATGTGCTTTAAAAATCTTTTCTAGACAAGGAATGAATCACCAATAGCATCGATGGACTGACTGTAAGGCAGGAAACTATGGATGGGTCCATTTGGCAATTGGAGAACAATACGCTATTTTAATACTTTGAAGAAAAAACACTCCTCTGAATGTGCTAAACACCGCACTAGGAAGCCATGTGAGTGAAGATACCTGGTCAGAATTCAGCTACTTAATTCTTTTCAACTCTACAAAAATATTCTTTTATATGGACTCACATTATTATGAATGTGACATATAACACAAGGGCTACACATATTGACTGCCTCCCTCTGGAAGACACTGTCTGTTATCTCATGTAAGAGGCAACACTTCTGTCGAGCAGTAACAGAATATCAACGTTTCAGAGTTTAGACTTCCAGAGGCCTGGAGAGATGGCTCAGTAGTAAAGAGCACTGGCTGCTCTTCCAGAGCTCCTGAGCTCAATTCTCAGCAACCACATGGTGGTTCACAGCCATCTGTAATGAGATCTGGTGCCCTCTTCTGGCGTGCAGGCATATAATACACTGTATACATAATAAATAAATCTTAAAAAACCTAAACAAAACGGATCTACCTGTGGCTTTATTCACATAAAACCCATAGCAAGGACAGGAGTTTAATTGGCCATAAACGTCTGAGGTCTCATGTTTCTCAAATCATAATGTCTTTGTACTACTTTAGAACTGGACTAGCGTGTTCATATGTACCCTATCGGATGATGATTTACAGATAATATTAATGAAGAGTAGAATGATTAAGTAACTTCCAGAGTAATAACTCAATATCCGCAAATGTTCAATGTAGCTTGGTCTACAGTCTTTCTGAAGTGGGGACAAGCTCTCACTACACAGTCCAATCTGACCTTGAACTCGCAGCAATCCTCCTGCCTCAACCTTTGACTGCTGGAATTACAGGCATGAGTCACTATGCCTAGTTAGGACTATAGTCTTTATGTTCTGTTCTATAAAGAATAAAAAATAAACCCAAAGAATTTGACTTATGCTAGAAAATTCAGTTTCATTTTATTTTTCCTTTAACTACAATAAATAATTTTAAATTAGTCACCATTGCTGAAATAGCAAAAACACACATAAGGAGGCAATAAAATCAGAAAGTGAAAACTCACAGAGTAAGAACAAGTATGTATTATAGAATCCACATTGAGCTGGCAAAACGGTCTGCACATTATAAGATTAAATCAATGACCACATAAAGCACTTAACATTTTTATAATTCCTTAATTTTGTAAAGTGCTTTCAAAAGTTTATTATTCTTTTATAATTCCTAGGAGACCATAGGGTGACACAGCCTTTTGCATGACAGAACAAGAACATTCCAAAGGACAATGAAAATAAGCCATTGCTTGGCACAAAGGAAGACAGCTCATGACTCTAATCATAACACACGGCTCCAATTCCTTCTAAGTACGAAGTGATGTCACGTATGAAGCGTGAGCTCCATCCACGTGCTACACTAGTTCCAGCTGTGGCCTCCGGCCTCCCTGGTTACTGACAATTGCCTTGCAGTGGTGTCCTTCAGAGACCTAACGACAGTCTTTTCTGTGCACCATATAGACCTAGTTTACCTCTTACATCAACAAGAAACACCTTTTACTATCTCCCATTTTAAATAAGCACACCGAGAAAACTGGGACTGGAGAGACGTCTGGGAGCCGAGAGCGCTGGCTGAGCTTCAGAGGACTTGGGCTCACCTCTCACCACCCATGTGGTGGCTCACAGGCATAGGTAAGTCCCCTTCCAGGGGATCTCACCTGCCCTCTTCTGGGCACTGAACATAGTGGTGTTCAGTAGCAGACAGATACACATACAAGCAAAACACTTGTACACTTAATAGTTTAAAATTTTTAAAAAGAAAACTAATTATAAGGCCAGGTATGGGCAGCATACACTTATAATTCTGGCTTTCAAGAGACTGAAGCAGAAGTGCACATTAAAAGTCAGTCTGTGCTACTTCCTGAGACCCTGTATCCCAATCAATCAATCAATGAATCAATCAATCTGTCTTGAATCCTACCTACCATTCTAATTGCTACAATGTTGTCTTTTCTTTTTGAAAGTCAAATTTCTCAGTATGGAGGAAACAGTCTTTACTTCTAAAACTGACAATCACATTTCTGCTGTGGATTACGCTCATTGTTAAACAAAAGTTGATTGGCCAATAGCTGGGCAGGAAGAGACTGTGTGAGCCAGACTAGGAGAATTCTGGGAAGAGGAAGGGCAGGGTCAGAGAGTTGCTAGCAAAGGCAGAGAAGCAAGATGAGAGTACTGTACTGAGAAAAGGTACCAAGCCATGGGTCTAAACATAGATAAGAATTACGGGTCAATTTAAGTGTTAGGGTTAGTGAGAAATAAGCCTGAGCTATTAGTTGAACATTTATAAGTAATATAAGCCTCTATGTGGTAACTTGGGAAGTGGCTGCTGGGTATTTGGGAACAGGTGGGCAAAAGAGAAACATCTGTCTATACATTTCGTCTCCTTCCTTGCAGGTTCCTGTCCCTTCCCACTCTATACCCTTCTGTGTTTCTATCTTACTTGGCCTGAAAGTTGAACTACTTATACTTTGTGCCATCCATCTTAAGAACTGTGGACTCCCAGAACCCCTGCTTGGCCTTTGGCCAACCCTCAGTCTTATTTACTGGCTGCGGTTTCTCAGCTCCTTACTGGCGGAACTAATTAGAGTGCCCTCAGCCTTTTACTATGTACTCCTCTCCTAGGCATGCTTAACGTGCTATTTCTCTGACAACCCCTTCTGCATCAGTACCACACCATGTCTCTGAGTGCTGGGGCTTGGAGATTCTATTCAGACATCTCAGGCTGCGACATTCAGCAGGCCCCAGACCTTCTGGCCACTTGTCTTTGAGCCTTTCCTATTTTCTAAGTGGTCCCTTTACCATCATTAAAAAAAATATTTTTTTATTATTTAAAACTTTGAGTGTGTATGCACGTGCATGTATGCAAGTACATAGTACAGATGGTCACCAGGCCAGAGGGATAAGATCCCCATGGAACTAGAACTCTCAGAAGAGCAGTAAGCTCTTTAAACCACTAAGCCCTTCCTCAGGCTCTTTTTGCCTAGAACCCACCGCATTTAAAACTGCAATGCTTGTCCACATTACCTTCTGGCGGATCCCCATGCATGAGCCTCTGTATCTCCTTTGCCACCTCCCTGTTCAGGCGCTCTTAGCTCGAGCACGCTATTTCATAGCTTGCTAGCTAGCTATGTTTCCTCCTGTGTTTCCCTCCAATTCATTCTCTAAAGAGTGGCTAGCTAGAATTATTACTTTAAAAAAATCATACTGAGCCATATCATGCCCCTGAAGATCCTTAAATAGCTCTTCACTGCATGTAAAATCCTAACATGCCTTGCATGACCGCCTCTCTGCTTAGGCCTGCAGCTTGGCTCATGCTGCTCACACCAATGTACCTGTGCTTTCTCGGCCACAGCGCCTCTGTCTCTTCCTACTCACAAGCCACTTTCCCTCAAGCTGCAGTTAAACGTTCCAAAACTTACGAGGTCAGAATTAACGGCTACATGCCTTTCCTCGATGAAGATGTACTTGCCCTTCCTGCCTTGGATCCAAGTTCTTGTTACCACTGCTCCTTTGCAGGTCTAGTTAGTTTGAGACTGGAATTCAATGATGTCATCCAGTCTTCCTGGTCAAGCAGTCTCTATGAACACAGTGAGTTTCCTTTTCTCTTTGCACCTAAAGGCAACTGCACATGGCTGTGTGATAACATGTGCTGTCATGCTGTAAGCCACAAGAACTATCTGCTGTGCCAGGACTCGACTGTGGGAGACGCCCACGCACAAGGCTGGGCCTCGTTCTTCACATTTCAGCATTTGGTACTTAACATCTTTTTGTCAAATAATTAAAAATCCAGAAAAAAAGCATACCTCATTTGAGTTTTGCAACCCCCTACAACAGTTCATTTAATCTATAATCAATTCTCATTTTAACTTTTTTATACTGGAACTAGATACGCAGCTGTAAGCATACCAGGTTAGGTGCTGCGTCACAGATACGCAGCTGTAAGCACACCAGGTTAGGTGCTGCGTCACAGATACGCAGCTGTAAGCACATCAGGTTAGGTGCTGTGTCACAGATACGCAGCTGTAAGCACACCAGGTTAGGTGCTGCATCATAGATACGCAGCTGTAAGCACACCAGGTTAGGTGCTGCGTCACAACAATGCTTTGACTTTCTACACTGTGAAACAGGGCCTCACTAAATTGTTCAGCTTGGCTTTCAACTCACCTCATAATTCTGACAGAACTTAATTTGTAATCCTCCTGTTTCAGCCTCTAGAGTGCTAGAATATCAGGCCTGCACCTTTAGGCCTGGCTTCTGACTCTGTTTATTTCTGAGACAAATGCTTGTTTCTCCCAGACACTGAAACACTTGGATTATTTAAGAGTCCATATTTTATTATTTTGTTAACACTTAGATATAATTTTTAAACAACATGTGTATGGGTTTGTGCTTTCATGTGCAGGTATCCCTGAGGCCAGAAGAGGGCATCAAACTCCCAGAGCTGGAGTCACGGTGGTTGTGAGCTGTATAATGTGAGTGCCCAGAACAAAACTAGGGTCTTCTGCAAAAGCAGCAGGTTCTATTAACTGCTGAGCCGTCCCTTCAGCCTCCATTCGATTTATTTATTTTATTTTTTTAAAGAGCTGACTATCAAAGGAAAAAGAGAAGTTACTATTCCAGTAATAGTGGAGGCTAACTGGGCATAACAACACCATTCAATTGTGACATCACTAATTCATTAATTTATTAGTTACATTACCTTACAAACATGATTTTTTTCAGAACTACCATCATTTTATTCTAAAAGAGCAGAAAAATTTAATTTACTTAATACTATGTATGTGCATATGTGTGCATAATACTGTATCTAATATGATATCAATATATATATAATACTAGAAGATTCTGTGTCTTTATCTACAAAGCAAGGCCATATATATATATATATATATATATATATATATATATATATATATATTGCTTTTTAAATTGCGCTCTACATTTTTCTCTGCTCCCCTCCCTGTCTCTCCCCTCCCTCCTTCAACCCTCCCCCAAGGTCCCCATGTTCCCAATTTACTCAGGAGATCTTGTCTTTCTACTTCCCATGTAGATTATATCTATGTAAGTCTCTCTTAGTATCCGTATTGTTGTCCAAGTTCTCTGGGATTGTGGTTTGTAGGCTGGCTTTCTTTGCTTTATGTTTAAAAACCACCTATGAGTGAGTACATGTGATAATTGTCTTTCTGTGTCTGGGTTACCTCTCTCAAAATAATGTTTTCTAGCTCCAAACATGATTTTTTAAATCAATTTATTAGCACTGATACATTTCCAAGCATTTAAAGATATTAAAAAAGCTATCCCATATTAATCACTAAAGATCTTACTGCGGAGTTTTCTAAAATCTAGGTGTACTTACAGAAATGCCCTACTTGATGTGTTTGTCAGCACAATTCTAAAGCACTATCAGGAACCACTGTTCATATGGTTGATATCTTTATGCTGGGTAGAAGCCAGAAACTTCACAGGCTCTCAAGTTCACATGCCTGGAAAGTTTGTGCCCAAAGTATGTATGACCTTGGTCAGGAGCATCGAGAACAGAAGACAGAACAGAACATCCAAAAGAAAACGGGCAGGGGCGACAGCGGCAGGGGAAGCGCCCACCTCACCCTCAGCCCCTGCACCCCAGCTCGTAAGCACAATGGAAGAGACTCAGGCCAAAGACAACAGATGCCCACCAGACTGCCATGAAGGGCTACTGAGAACTTTGTGTTAGGGACAGAGTCTCGCGTAGGCTGGGGTGGCAACTGTAGCCTCCCTGCCCTACTTCCTATGGGCTGAGATTCTAGTCATGCACTACCATGCTCTGCTTTATGGTGATGTTTCAGGGGACAGTGTTTTCCTATGTATCTTAGCCAGTTTTCTATTTCTGTGAAGAGACACCATGATCATGGTAACACTTATAAAAGGCATTTAACCGACGCTTGCTTATAGTTTCAGGTGTTTGATTCACTATGGTGAAGAGCACGGCAGCATGCAGGCAGACATGGGAGCAGAGAGTTCTATAGCCGGATAAGCAGGCAGCAGGGAGAGAAAGGCACTGGGCCTGGCTTGGGCTTTCGAAATCTCAAAGCCCATCCCCCCACCCCCAGTGACACACTTCCTCCAACAAGGCCACACCTTCTAATCCTTTTAAACAGTGCCCCTCCCTGGTGACCAGGGGTTCAAATATATGAGCCTATGGGGCTATTCTTATTCAAACCACCACACCACACATCCCAGGCTGTGGTGCAGTACTTCTGCTGTCTCCCGTGTCCTGGGTTTACAGGCATGCACCGTCTATGTCCTGCTATGAATGGGAGTCCATGATAAGACCGAGCACAACTTGTTAACAAGCAGACTCTGCGATGCCACGGAAATGAGGTCTGAGCTGAGACACTGGGAATATGAAGCTTTAAAATATTTTTACGTGTGTCTACATGTGTGTCTGTGTGCCGTGTGTCTACATGTGTGTCTGTGCCGTGTGTCTACATGTGTCTATGTGCCGTGTATCTACATGTGTGTCTGTGTGCCGTGTGTCTACATGTGTGTCTGTGTGCCGTGTGTACTGGTTACGTGTGTCTACATGTGTGTCTGTGTGCCGTGTCTACATGTGTCTGTGTGCCGTGTGTAGTGGTTACGTGTGTCTACATGTGAGTCTGTGTGCCGTGTGTAGTGGTTATGGAGGCCACAAGAGGCTGTTAGGCCCCTGAGTCTGGAGTTATTTGGGAGCAGCCCCATGGGTGCTAGGAATTAGACCCTGGTCCTCTAGAAGAGCTGCCAGTGTTCTTAACCATTGAGCTGGCTCTTCAGCCCCAAATCTGAGATTTTCAGAAGTAAAAACAGAAAAATTCTTAAGAATGTCATGTAAAGCAACATCTGACATCAATACTATGATAAAACTTAATGTCAAGTTGAAAGCGAAGTAAAAACTGTTACTATGTGCTCTGAAAGGGTAAGAATCTCCCAAGCAGCAGATCTGCTGGCAGCTAACTTGCTCTGCATGACCCTGCTTCAACAAACTTGACAACTGAGGCAATAATGCTTAGTTATTTCCTTCTCTGCTGACTGCCAAGTGGTGCTACACAAACGGCTCCAACTTAACTGTTCCTTCATCAGGTGACTTTAACATGGTTAAGTACAGTAAACAGTTGTTCTAGTTCACTTCAAAGTGAATCATTTAGTACTGTGAGGATCATATACTTTAGATACACTTCAGGAGAAAGGTAGATGCACGGAAAGGAGGACACTAGGACCTGACTTCTAATACCGCATACACTGAAGCATTAGTTACAAGTTCTTTATTCAATTCTAATACCGCATACACTGAAGCATTAGTTACAAGTCTTTATTCAATTCTAATACCGCATACACTGAAGCATTAGTTACAAGTCTTTATTCAATCCATTGGGGGAAAAGCTTAATGTTCAAAACAAAAACGTCCTCTGTTTTATCCAGATAATGTGTTAAAGCAGGCTGTGGAGGGAAGGTGAGAACCGTGCAGTGATTTTCTCGCAGGAATGAAACCCAGAGAACCTCAGTCTAGCACAGGGGCCCCGCTCGACTGCCCTGCAGACCCTAATATTAGCAGACCTGGGTCTGAGTGTAAACCAAGCAGTAGGGTAGGTGATGAAAGGTCCAAGGGAATTAGTAGGTGCAATCAGACTGTAAAGGGCAGGGCCATGAGGTCACTGCAGCAGAGTTATACTCTATACTTAGCAGCTTTAAAGGGCTATGGGCTAATGTTCTGGTTGTGTGGCCCTCTTGTAACTAGGATTCTCATTCTAACAGAAAAGGGGAAAATCGATTCCAGGTGGAAGTAATGCTGCCTGACCCCCACCCCAAGCTGAGAACTGACAATCACAGTACCAGCACACAGGAGGCAAATACATGAGCGGATTTTAGTGTTGCAATAAAACAAACGTACCACAAAACTGTGGCATTTTTAATGACATGAATAATAGATACCAGACAAGTGATAATTATTTAATTGATTTCATCTAAAAAATAACCATAAGCAAAATTATTTTTAGTCAACCCAAAATGTTTTCATATTCTCATTGATAATTAAATTACCCTCAATGATTTTCTCTACAACTATGCATGATTTAATATTTCCATACCAGAAACTTTAGAGCACGCCGCTCCCATATTTACCATTGTGGCACACAGCTTTGAGCCCAGGACACTTGAACAACAGTAAGTACAAGACCACTCTGCCCTTCCCTCTTAGAAGGGAAGACTGGCTTCCTGAGTGAAAGAGACCCTTCCTCCTCAGCACAGCTTTCTCTCCCAGTCCTCTCTCTGCGCCAATCTGTTGGCCTTGTGCCGCTTTCCCCAAACATCACTGCTCCTTTCCCACCTCCATGCGATTCGACCTCATTTGCACTTTTGGGTCTTCTCCCTGTGAAGGTTCCATGTCATGCAGAAGCTGTGTTAAATGAACGGCAGGCTCTCCCCTTATCTATGGCAATGCAATTCTTAGCTGAAAAGTCCCGATGGGGCACAGTTTTGTTCCTTGTGCAAAACAAATCCTTTAACAGATCCTAACCCCACGCTCTAGAAGCCCAAGTGATCTTTCCAAGGCTGCAGGGAGGACACATTTTTAGAGACCTTCTTTTTCCCCATCAACCTAGGTTCCTTGCTGTCAGCAGTTCTTTCAGCCACTCCCTATCTCTGCTACCTCTGCAGCTAAGTGCCGAGCGCAAGGCCTGTCTGCACTCTATGCTACCATACAGTTGGCGAGCTTCAGGCAAGGGGCTGGAGGTTGAAACAGACAAACTCACAGAGACAGAGAGACAGACAGAGACACGGACCTCTAGTCACTGGTAAGAAGCTCCTTATTCAATAGCACCGTGGAGGCTTATATACCCAACAGTCAGGTGGGCCAACAGGTGAAAACCTTATCCTCTGATCCTCAAGGCAACAAGTGCTCATGAAGCAGAGCTGGTAAACAATTATGACACAGCTTTCAGTAACTCAAATCAGAAGGAAAAGAAAGATCTCTAGCAGGGAAGAGCAGCTGGAAGCCAGGACTCCAAATGATCCCAACAGCTAAGAAACCCCGGATAGGTTTGGGGAATCGTGGTATAATGTTGCAATGGCTAGCTAAACACAACCACTACCCGAGTGGCCCTCATGAAACCAAGGGGCAGGAGTGGGGTGGGGTGGTAGACGGATGGATAGACATACAGACTCAAAGAAAAGGGTTCAGAAGTCTGTTTCAGGGTTTTGTAATCTTAGCCGAAGTGACACTGGGGACTGGGTAATCCTTTGCTGAGGGTGGTGATGCTATGCGCTTTGCAGGATGGGATCAGTCTCCTGGCTTCTACTCACAATATGTCAGTAGCAGCCCCCGGGTTGAGAAAACCAAAAATGTGTTGAGACATTTTACCACATGGCCTTGGGAGGACAAAATTACTCCTAGTCTAAGAACAGATGGTGTTCTTTACGGCCTTGGGTATAAAGAGAAGGAAAAAAAATTAAAGTGAGCAAAATGCCTGAGTATGGCCATGTGTGGCAGGAGCTAGGGGCTCTTGGTTACAGTCTCCATGAATCAGTCAATGGAGTTTCAGAGTGAACATGGACACAAGAGCAAGGGAGTCAGAGATGAGAGAGAAACTGGAGCAGAGCCGCGTGCTGAAGAGAACGAGTCTCTGGGACACAGACACAAGGATCTACCTTTACATCCCTGTAGGAAGCCCTGAACTGAGGCAGGGGTAGAAACGCTTCCTACTGGAGCACAGGTGCTTCTCGGGGCTGCGGTGAGCCTCTTGGTAACCGACTGGAGATGGGGCTGGGGTAGGGTCAGAGAAGGACTAAAGTTCAAGGACAGGATCCAACCAAGGGCAAAGAACCTGAATCCACGCAAGGGTGGCAGTGCAGCCTTCGACCACCTTATGCAAGCCAGATGTCTGTCTGTCTGTCTCTGTGTGTGTGTGTGTGTCCTTCAGACTGCAGAAGCCAATGGTCTGGTCCTAAGTGAGGTCTCCTGGATCTCACCTGTGTGCACATGCTGCAGGGGCCAAAGGTCAGCCTCAAGTGCTGTTTCTCAGGTACCATCCATTTTGTCTTTGGAGACAAGATCTTTCACTGGCTTGGAAATAACCAAGGCAAGGGTGGCGGCCACCAAGCGCAGTGTTACCATGCTTTTTCTACATGTGTGCAAGGCATTCAACTCAGGCCCTTGTGCCTGTGCGGTGAGCCGTTTACTGACTGGGCCTCTTCCCAACCCCTCCTCTTCTTTTCAGGCTACATACACGCCCGCCACATCTGTGCCCAGAGCCTTCCTTCACCTACTTTTACACACTACAGTACACAGCACTATAATAGTTATTTATCTGCACTCATCTTGTTTCGTGATTTTCCTTTTTCCTTCCATTCCTAATGAGGTGTGCGGGGCACTTGTCACCACATTTACTGAATGATTTCGTCTCTACTGATAAAAGAATGTGCACCAACAGTGACTCAAGGAGAACGGTGCCACCGTGAAGAGGGTAAACGCCATCCTTACCCCAGGCATGCGAGGTCATTTTCTGCTGTGTGACAGCGTAGGGCTGAACTAGATGCACAAGGGATAAAGGGGCTGTCTGCAGCTCAGCTTCTGCTAGTTCAGAGAACACTGTTGACAGACTGACTCATGGATGCAATCTTGAACTGTGGGCTAAACTGAAGGCCAAGGACCAACAGAAACACGCCCCCTCTACGGGAAGCATTTACAGTTTCTAGGAGGGAATCCAAAGTTATTTGGCATAGGAAGAATCAGGAGATGTGATCTACTCTTGAAGAAGACAGTCCAGAGTCTAGCCTTGATGTGACCCAGATATAAGACTGGAAATCAGCTATGCTGACATCCAGCCAGGAGAGGGAAAATACGCTTATAATAAAAGAAAATATGGGAAACCTCAGCATGGAAATAAAGATTTTAAAACTGAAAAATTAAACATCATAATTAAAAATTTACTAAATAACTTAATAACAGAATGAAACTGATAATCTATTAGAAAAAGATAAACAGAATTATCCAATTGAAGCTGAGAAAATCCTGAAGACAAAAAAGGAAAAGTTTCTGAGACTTGTTCAACATAAAGCTCTCTTCAGAGTCCCAGAGGGAAAGGGAGGAACGGGACAAGAAAAAATATCTGAGCAAACAAGAGTGACAAGAAAATTTTAGATCTGTAGACTGTACACATCTACAAAAGCAAGACGTGTTGACTATAAGACAGTATCAATTACAAAAATATATGGCTAAGTTTCGTTAAAAACAAAAAGGTAAAGAAAAAAATTGAAATAAGTCAGAGGAAAAAAAAAAGACGGGTGACAAAGATATGAACCAGCAGATTTCCCTCCAGAAAACAATAATTCTAGGAGGTGAAGTGGGACAAAAATGCTTTATACATTTGGAGAAGGGGAGCAGAACATGTGCTCTGCTTTAGATACAAAGGCAAAGAAAATGAAAGCAAACGGACGGACAAAGACAGCGTGTGAGTCAGCAAGACTGGAGCCACTCGGAGGAGCACGCAGCTCTTCTACCCGTTTCCCACAGTATTAGTTTTTAAAACACAAACTCAATACTCGTCAGAGACGAGAATCTCTGTTAGAAAGAACCACGACACCGAATTCAAACTGTATCATCCGGTCATAGATGGCAGCAGGTACTAACAGAGACCGCCCAGAAGTCTGGCCACAGCTGCCCCACTGTCTTCTGCCCCTTCAAGGATAAACTCGAGATATGTTCTTTTCATCAAAAATTGCCTGGGGGAAAGACTGCACACTGATATACAACAAATATGGAAAATATTGATATCTGTTAAGTCTAGGTGGTAAATTTTCAGTCTTCATTATACTATTTTTGTACTGTTTTTCTTTTTTTTTTCAAGACAGTGTTTCTCTAGCCCTGGCAATCCTCAAACTCAGAACTCAGAGATAGGCCTGCCTCTGCCTCCCCAATGCTGGGATTAAAAGTGTACACCACCACTGCCTGGCATTTTTCAGGTTTTTAAATTATAAAAGTTTTTATAATAAGAATAAGTTGAAGAAAAATTAGCTAGAAGGCTTTATCCAGAATACCCATCTTCCACTTCTCCCAAATTTTGATATACTCTTGTTTGGGAGGGTTGTTAAGGTATTAGCTATGTATTTTGAAAAAGAATGTCACATGGTTCTGACATGTATAAACACTGGAATGAGAACAGGCCTGCACGGTTTGATAATTACTGTGTCTGACACACAGCTGTCCTTCCAGGAGGATTTGGTGAATGGATGGGAGAAGAAACGAAGTAAAAACCAGAAGCTTTGGTGTTTAAGAACTTTACTCCCAGCACTCAGGAGGCAGAGGCAGGCGGTCTCTACAAGAGCTAGTTCCAGGACAGGCTCCAAAGCCACAGAGAAACCCTGTCTCGAAAATCTACACACACACACAAAGAACTTCAATCTTAAGATACAAAGTATCTTATGGAAGTTATAAAGAGCGCGGGACACCAAACTGCTGGTATGAATACATGTGGCATTTTTTCCAGCAGCATAATAGACTTTTGATACTTATGTTTCTCCTGTACTTTTAGTTTAGTAACTTTCCATCCTAAAAGAGAGGACACTAACATCCACACCACTCACTCTGTTCTCGAGCCAGCACCAATGATTAACCTAAAAGGTCCAAAGGATTCAAATTCCAGGTTTTTCCTGTTTGTCTTATTTTGACATTCTGAAATACACACAAGCATATACTAATGTTACTTCGTCAGCAGCATTCACCTTCCCAAAGGGTTATGGAGGAAACAGCCTGCACACAGATTTTTAGCATGTAAATATAACAGATATGCAGCATTCTTCCAGTCAAATCACACATTGAAAAAATATCCCTTCTGGCTTCATAAAAATAAATCCAAAGGTTTGAATTCTATGAGCAAATTAGTTCAAATTCCGATACTACCAAATGATTTTATACAATTTTTTCCTAAACAAAATGTTTTAAAATGAAAATCCAAAGGCACACAAAATAGTAAAATATTTTTATAACACACGCACAGTGTAAAATAATTTGTAAACGAAGGCAGAGATTAGCAATGTCTTCAATGTGTAAGGACTCACTTCCAGCACTTAGGTCACACTGTCCTCTTTAAGATGGCCCTCAGGAGTTAAGTCTCAATATTTATTCAGCAACTATTAGATTCAATAACCAATATCCAAACAGCATTCCCTCAGAGATGCTGCACATGACCTCCTAACTGCTGGTGCCTAGCTCTACACATATGTCAAACAGGAAGAAGAATAATTGCTAGCTACCTCCCAGCAATTCTAGAAGATTTAATGAGACAAGGAGCCAGACCTCCACAGAGAGCCAATCATTCCCTGGGCAGAAGTTATGTTATTTGTGAGGTGCTGTGGCACTAAGGGTAATAAAGCATTGTGTAGGCATTGCAAATAGCTTGGCTTTTACTTCCCAAAGTATTTACATTTAATCCTTCAGATAAACATGCCAGCCTTGTAACAAAAGACCAATTATTTAAAAGACTTTACTAGAATGAAATTATCATGAAGTTTTTAAAAAAGCATGTCTTTTAGGACAAACTCTTTAAAGGAATTAAGAAGGAAGCTCTCACTGGACCCTAGATCTATCAAAACGGCCTGATACCATAAAACTGTTTCACTGAGCCAAGTCAAGAGCCCACTAATTTCAGCTCGCTAGGGGCAACTTTAGGATGTTGTTCTGCTAAGAAAAGATACAGACCTGTGAATGCAATTCTACTTATAAAGACACGGGGTCCAACTTCAATTTATATCATTAACACAACACACATACACACACAAAACATTTAATTTTGGATCAGTGAAGTCACAGGCTATTTAAATAGTTCACACAGGATGGTCATGCTCTCATGAGTAAAACTGATTTTTTACAGCAGATTAGCCACACTATATTAATCATATAAAATATTTCCCTGAAAGTCTTGGCACAAAAAATAGGCCAATGTGTTCTGTTGTGGCTATTTTTTTTCCAATGTAAATTTAGATGGGTAGAAAACCTTTAGAAAGTAATCACAAATTTCAAAATCAATAAATTCAAATTGTTTTCAAGGCAGTAAATATTCAGGCTTGCCAAATGCTGCAGGAAATTGATGTACAATCTGTCTGGCAGCTGGACCATGTGAAAAAAAAATTAGGGAAGACCTTAAAGTAACAGAGACTCTGAAGGGTCAGCAGATCTTGTTTCAGGAGACCATTTGTTTAGTGTGTAAAAGACAAAGAAGCAAGGGCCAGCAGCCAACCAGAGCAGGGTGTGGCCAGTTATCGTAAATGTGCTGCGCTCACTGGGGCTCAGAAGAAGCAGTTGTGGTTAAAACAAGCAAGTAGGTGGCAGGGGTTTAGGTTATGGAGGAAAACTGAGGGGTTTGCTTGAGAACGGGAAGTGTGAACGTCTCAAGAAGGGTTAAGGCTGTTAGCTCCAGTTAATGAAAATCCGTCAGCTCCTTTCACTACTTTTAAAGATTCGCCTCTTATGGTTTGGCTTTTGATGTTAACAGACAAAGTGAGATTTTTACTTTCTAACATATGTGCTACCATGGCCTAAAAACGCAATACAATTTACTTTATTCCAAGTTCCACAACTTTTTAAGAATAAGCCGTTGGAACAAAGAGAATGATTTCCTTCCTATGAATGGAGAAAATGCCAAGCTCTGCCATTAGAAATAGCACTGATTTAACACTAACGTATCATCATTAGTACTTTGAGGGGAAACACTATTTTTTATTTATTTATTTTTATTAAGTATACAGTGATCTGCCTGCATATGTCCCTGCAGGCCAGAAGAGGGCACCAGAGATCTCATTACAGATGGTTGTGAGCCACCATGTGGTTGCTGGGAATTGAACTCAGTACCTTTGGAAGTGTAGCTCCAAACCTCTTAACCTCTGAGCCATCTCTCCAGCCCAAGAAGAAACACTATTTTATCATTAACTCAAAAGTGACAGAAAAGGTGGCTCAGTTGGTAAAAGGGCCTGCTGTCCAATGACACAGCCTGATGGCCTGAGTGGACAGAGAAGAGCTATGTTGCAATCTCTACATGCAGGCACGGCACATGTGTAGATACATGCAAATATGCACACACTTACTTAATAATAATACTTTAAGAATTATAAAAGCAGGACCCACAGTATTAAGTTTTTTCAGTTCAACAATGTACCAAATCACTATGGATACTCTTGGGATCTAATATGCAGCTTTCAGACCTGAGTATTTTAACAAAGATGCGATTTTTTTTCTTTTTGTCCTGAAATGCTAATTTATTTAAGTGTATTTATTTCAGTAGACAGTGTATCATGGGAGAATTGAAAATGATGAGCGCAAGAGATATGTTTAAGCAGGTAGATGTCAGACAGCACCGTAAAAACCTAAACCCCTCTAAGACAGCACATACACAATGGTTAGAGAGCTCCAAAGGCCGGAGGCTGCTGTGCCACGGAGAGGATGGCGGAGCTCGGGGGCGGAGCAGACAGCAACGCCAAAGGAAGGGCAGCAGCCACCAAGATGGGGAGAACTGAGGAAGAGGAGGCAAAAGCTGACACAAGAAAAAGAACCTGGACTCCAGGAAGCCCCGGATTTGGATTCTAATCTTTCAACCATTTGTGCTTTGGCATTGGGAAGTCTAACTCCTTTGAGCTGTAGGTTCCTCATCTACAAAACAGGAATAATACACCTGTTTTTGTGGAAACGCTATGAGAAAAATACAAGAAGTGGTCTAAGTAAATCATGTCTACACATTTCTTTCTTCAACATCATACAATGATAAAGGGATAAAATACAGTCCCTACCTGGCTAGGGACACAGAAAAATATACAAACGACTCAAGTGTCAAGGACATATGACCAGACTCACACAGGGCAAACTCAGAAATGTAGGGAAGTGTGCGTGGAGCACGGACACTGAAGGGGCAGAGATCGATGGCCTTTACAGAAGGGTGCGGGGCCAGGCTGCTCTCGACCAGAGGTGTTGTCCTCCCACCTTGAAGCACTAGGCTCCCATTTACCATATAAGTTAGAGTACACAATCCTCGGGACAGTGCGCTGCTGAAACTGGTGGGGGTGAGGAAGTTCAGAGGAAATGGGGGAGAGTGGCACAAAGGGGGAGGGAAAAGGAAGAAAGAGTTGAGAAACAATAGTGAGTTATAGGAAAATACGACCTCAGCAACCAATACTTGAAAGAAAGCTAGGTAATATTTATACAATGTCAAGACATCAAAACTGAAATCTGAGAATCGACCCATCCAAGGTGCTGATCTACACCAAGCCAGCGCTACTGCCCTTGTGAGTGCCCTTCTGACAAGTTTAAAGTTAACTTCACGCTACAAACACAGAGATTCTTGTTAGACTGCATGCACTTGTCTATTGACTGGACCAAAATAACCTCTTTCCTAGGAAAATGAGTGAAAAATTGATTGCAAAATGTTCATTTTTCAATCCATGCATCACATAAATTTAACTTATCCAACAGATACATATTAAATGTTTTCTCTATAGCACAAGAGGGAATTATTGAGAGCTGGGAAGACCAAGGGCATGGCACTGACATCAGAGCAGAGGGGCCTAGATTGTACTATGAAGAAATAAGGTGTGTGTGTTGTGTGTGTGTGTGAGAGAGGGGGGATTCAGTCCCGTCTTGTCACTTAAGTAGACTCACTAGATGTCAATATTGAGAGACTTAAATTGCCTGTTCAGATGAAGTAACACTTCATAAGTAGAGAAGAAATCTGAACAGCTACCTTTATCCTTTATACTGTAAGCCAGGACTTTTCATTACTTTAACTGCAAATCACTCAGGCTGTTTTACAGTATTCAGCCCTTAAGGCAAAAGGTATTTTATTCCATTCCATTTTCCCCTAAACAAAGTAACTAACTTACATAACATGTGTGTAGTTAGAGCACGGGCCGCTCAGGACCGTCGTGCCTCCTGCTCAGTGTCACAGCCAACGGCTCTGCTAGAGTATTTGGCAGAACTTTTGATGTAACTGTCTGCTCACCAGGGTCTCTCTATACCCTAAGGTGTCACTGATTTAACAGAGAAAAGTTGCAAATCTGAAAAAGCCAGCAATGTCTGTCTTCCTCTCTCTACCGTCTCCTCTCTGGGACAGGTCAGCCAATGAGCAAGTTGGGAGACAGGGACACTAAATACAGCTGTGTGACTTTCCATGCCGGGAAGCAGTTTACCAAATGACCTATGCTGGCAAAGCTACAATCATTTTACTGAGATACAACACTGAAAATAACTTTCTGTACATAAGGCACAAATCTGCTTTTCTAAACTAAAAGGAAATATTCTGGAAGGTGGGATTTAGGTATAATTTTATAACTTGCAGAGTATCTTAAACGTATTAAGTGACATAAATCCCTTCCACACTCTCAAATTCCTCCAAATGGTATAGCACAAAATGACTGTTTCTTAGTTAGTGGGGTAGGGTGGGAAGGAAGACTAGAACACTAAGGGCTGATTCTTTCCCTGCTTCCAAATGCTACGAGCAGCTGGTAATGCTTTGTCACAAACCTCATGTGCTAGGCACTGCAACTCATTTTCCATATTTGGGTAGGAAAAATACATCACGTCTCAAAGAATGACATATTGACAGGGAGTGTAGTGACTGCTACTAACAACAGATATGTGGCTTCAGAGAAAGGGAGAGCAGTTACTGATTTACCTAGATGATGGCTGGGAGGAACAGAGACAGAACTGGGAAATGTGAAATGAATGCAAAATGGTAGGACACACAGCTAGCTCCGCACCCCCGCCCGCCCGCCCGCCCACTGTGCTTTCTCCCACAGAAATACTGCAGCTGCTGAGAACAAGGACAACTCCATGCAGTTGTTCTTGCAGCAAGACAGAGCTAAGAGACCAGTGTTGGCCACCATATACGGCAGCTTCTCAATCACTTCCTCAACAGATGTCTGGACAGGCCCAGTCTATCCCCATCTAAGCTGGAAAGATTGGGTCTCCAGAGCAGTTTATCTTTTCAATTTCTGCTACACAATGCTGTCAAAATATCTTTAAATGATTTTTGTAAATATTTATTTTTTTTAGATTACATTCTTAGAAGTGAGTAAAACATTCTCAAACATATGATAATATGGCCAAATTATTCAGAACGTTTACATGCACACATGCTCTCTTACCTTTCCACCCAATACCAGAAACAATTGTACCCCTAATTGGTATGCTAACTCTTATAATATTAAGGGAGTAGATACCATGTTATAAATATATTAAGGGATGAACATCTCCACAATTTGTCTTTCAACTGATTTTGTCGTGCTGAGAACATAATAAAATCTTTACACAGCCTAATCAGATTCTTTCAAAAGGTAATTGCTGCTTTTAATACCACATGGTAAAATGCCTTCTTCCATAGCAAGATTACATACATACTCACACATATTTTATATCATTTTAAAATTTCATTAAGCTTTCATCTACATGGAGATCTACTTCCCCACACGTTTAGCTCACTACACCCACACCAGGTTAAACACATTCAATGACAGACACTAACAAATGCCTTTTTCCTAACAGTTAAAAAATTTCACCTCCCTCTTCTGCTTCATGACCTAGTTTTGATGACTGCAACTTTAAAAATGTTTTTAAATACTCGTGTATTCAAACAACTCATGTTATTTCTTTGTTTTCAATATTGTTTGGCCTACTGCCCTCAAATTAACATCAGAAATACAGTCAGGATAGGAGAAAAAAGAAACAAAAGCAAACTTTATTTTAGTTTATTAAATGTATTAAATGATGAAATGCAAGGAGTGGGGTAGGATGCATAATTTTTAAAATATTCAGGCCATCTCACAAATCCCCCAAATATGGGATGTTCCTGTATTTACTGTGTGTGCCACTTACCTTAGTCCTATGGTTGGTTCCCTGCTACAGTAAGTTGCAGAGTTTAGTGTGGCCATGGATCTCTACACACAGCTGTGCCATGGTAGATTTGTATACACACACAGCTGTGCCATGGCAGATTTGTATGCACACACAGCTGTGCCATGGTAGATCTGTATACAAGGCTGTGCCATGATAGATTTATATACACACACAGCTGTGCCATGGCAGATCTGTGCACACGGCTGTGCCATGGTAGATTTGTATACACACACGGCTGTGCCATGGTAGATTTGTATACACACACGGCTGTGCCATGGTAGATTTGTATACACACATGGCTGTGCCATGGCAGATCTGTGCACACGGCTGTGCCATGGTAGGGTTTATGCTGCTATTTGGGCAAATGTTTTATTATTTTTATAACTGACCATCTTATTGTTATACTTGTGATAACACCCATAAATATCAGTGGATTACTTCAGTTTTTGTAACTAGATAATAAAATATTTTCAATTTCAAATAATACTCTGATATTTCTTTCTTCCTTTCAAAGCAAGGTTTATACTTCATTTTCTTATTCTCAGCCTTGCCCTGCTTTAGTTTGGGAGTAATTTTCCTCTTTTAACACAATGTACAACTGTGATGTACCTAGTCACCTTTAAGACAACTGGCATCATTTCTGGCCCCAAACAAACTGCCAGATTCTTGAAGGCAGACTGTGCTGGCAGCTTTGGGACACTGTAGGCACAGAGCACAGAGAAATCAGATTGCTAATCAGTTCTCAAGCAAGTGAGGTCACTGGGCCCTTTCACAGGCCACAGACTTCCTGTTCTGGGGAAGGGACTCTGGAGGTGTTACAAGCTTGTTAGGTGAGCCTGCCCACCCATAAGGTCAAGACCCACCTGCTTCTCCTCTTTATCACGCTGCAGACAGTGCTGAGGCAAGGCCTGCACCACACGGCTCTCCTACAGCTCACAGACAGCCCTGGAAACCACTCACTCAGAGAGCAAATCAAAGAAGGGAGCAAAATCTTACCTACTTCCATTTTTTTATTTGATACTTTTCAGATATAAAAGGGAATCTAGCAATCAATGTCAAATAAAAGCTGTTTCCTCCCTCCCTCCCAGCTGACATGCAAAAGCATCATTGCTGACCGCTGAGCTTCCTTCCACACGAAATCAGTGTGCAATTTTCTCTTCATTTTTATTGAAATAAAATAATAGCAAACAATATTTTGTAACTTGTACTGCATTTTAAAATGCATCATTGAACCACTTAGCATGCTCATTAATAAATGAAAACCAATCTGCTTTTTCATCTATCAGGGTTAAAATGATCATTAACAGCAGTAAGTATAATTTTTTTCCATTTCTAACTCTTCAGCAACTACAGGAACAATTTTTGGGATCTCAACTAGGAAATCTTACAGCTAGAAGCAAAGCTAATATAGCAGAGGATATAGGTTTATAGATCAAACAACATCTATTAATAAAGAGGACAGTGCTAATATCTGATGGGAAAATGGCATACAAAACTTTCTTCCCTATACAGCTTTTCCTGAGGAATCTGGCTTCAGACTTCACCACCTTATGGATGCTTCTTCCCAAAAGTCAGATAGTGCCGAGTTCATAGTCTCAGGTGATTTAATTTTGCTAAAACTTTTTAGACTCTTGCTTCCTCTTTCTTGAAGTATTCTCTTCCCTCAGCACTAGGACATCACGTACCTTCCTCTGCTGTCTTTCGGGGACCTGTCTCCATCTGTCTACTCTCCCTCTATACTCCTGATTCAACTGGATCAAAGCTAAGCTAAGATTCCCAACCTCTAGCTCAGAGGGACAGCTCGCAGAGGTCACTTCAGGGTGCATCTAAGGGGCAGTTTCTGAAGGTCGGCAGGATTTGCATATGTAGACCTGAGTCGTTCTGTTCCACCTGAAGAAGTTACCATTCCATTCCTGGAATGACTCAGACTTCCTCCTTCCCTGTTCCCCAAGTTACTCAAAGCAAACACCCGGGAATCCTCGTCCATAGTCCCGTATGACCACGGGAGCAGCACAGAGTCTCCCGCCGTCCCCTCCGTCAGCCCCACCTGCTCTCACTCACGCCCACGCCTTTCTGTGCTCAGTTCTGTGCCCCACGTGCCCATCTGTGTATTACTACTATTCGTAGGAATCTGTTAAATGCCAACTTCTCTAAGAGGATCACTTCATCAGGTGAGCTTTTGTCATTCCTTACAGAGTTCTGATGACTCCTACTGAACAATTATCCTACTGCACTGCAACTGGCTATATCAGCACCTATAACTGACTCAAACTGGGAAGTTAAATACTGTATCCTAGATCAGCAGCCATCAAATATTTTCCCAATTCAAAAGGTCTATAAAAATATATGCCCAGAAAAAATGGCCTCCTAAGTAATTTTAAGGTAAGAGATTACAGAGTAAGACATCACTTATTGTTTTCCTATTGCCCACTATAGTACACAGTATTTAATATATTGCATTGCTTTTGATTTAATTGCAATTTAAATGAAAAGATCTGTTACATTTAATCAACAAATTCTTGATGAAGCAAATGCTATTTTGGCAACTCTCAATTGTCTAATCCACCTTGGTGCTAGGTGAGCTTGCTGAATGAGCCATCATGGTTCCTATCCTGGAGGCATTTAACATGTAGGAGACAGTTAGAAGAGATGCCTAAAGTGCCTAATAAAAGCCTGAAAAGAGAATAAAGAAATGCTTACTGGGCGATCTAACTTTTTATAGGGACGGGGATACTGGGAAGCCTAATATTACACGGTGTCCAGAGGCTGCAAAGGCCAGGTGAATGGCAGTAGGACAGTGATGCTAAAGGCAGCACACACAACTCAGAAGGAGGCACAAAAACCATGGGAGTAACATCAGGAGCCAAACTGTGATGGGGTTTCCAAGGAATGTTTAAGCCTGAGCTCCCAGGTACAGATTTAAATCAAGCCACCAGCCTGGACACCTGTTTTCTAAGTTTCCTATACCATAGAAAGAATAAGAAGTACTCCAAATAAAATACTGCTCAGAAGAAACATCTATTCCATGGCATCCACTGTGACTAAGCCTGGAAGGACATAGTAAACCAGGAGGCTGTGGCTGCATGGCTGCATGGCTCTAGGCTGTGTGAACATGAAGACCACAGTCAGAGTCCTCCAAATCGCTGACCCTCACATGGACCATTGTGCCAAGGACACAGTAAGCTTTAGTTCTGAAGCAGGAGGAATACAGTTACCTCTGATTTTAGGTAGAAGATTGGATTCTGGTACAGGTATGTGTGTGTGTGTATATATATACATATATATATGTATATATTTTGCAAGTCTGTGAATACTTTAATTTAAAAGCCATGGACAGCAACCTCAAGGAGCCCTGACCATGCAAAATGTTTTATAAATAGTTCCATGTGCACTGTTCATCTGGAACCCCACTAGAGATGGATAATGACCTTGTATTTTGTACTCATTTATTCAGAATTAGCCAAACCTTCTGTTTTTAATTATATACTTAATTCACCTAGCATGGTCTAATTACAGAAAACAAAACATCATTTAAACAAAAGGTGGCCTTGAACTTAATCTATCAAAACACCAGTTAGTTTTAAAGTTTTCAGTTCTTAACAAACTGCCAGGACATGCAATAGCAATTTTCCAAATGTGATCATACGCTTTTATAGCAACAGATTTACTACATAATCAAACATCTGCATATACTTTAAAAATTCAACATGTTGCTTCACTACTAATATAAATCTCCTTAAATTTTGATAGACTTTAAAAATCTTAAAGCTGAAGTTCATACTACAGAATAATTTTTAAATATTCAAGGTCAGTTCGGCCTTGAAATGTCAAGTTATCATAACCATGGTTACTTATTGACAGAATGGTCCGGGACTTTATGTAAACTCCTATGTGGGATTTCCCTTGCTTCCCTTCTCTGTGATAATGGAGCATCACATGAGCCTCTCAAACAGTTTACAGCACTGAACAACTGGTGCTGGCTGAAGACTTTGCCCTTGACTGCAGCTGTCCTAAGAGCAGAGTGTGTGCCTTTGTCTACAATCCCAACATGGAGCAAAAGCCTTAATGCACAGATGCTGGATCACTGTATGTAAATATAATGCTGTGAGAAACTATCTCCAAAAGCAGGTTACAGTATCTTATATATAGAAAAATCCTAAGAAAGCCATCAACGGTGTTCAAATCAACAAGTGAGGGTGTCAGAGTTCAGTATACAAAACTATGTTTCTACACAGTGGTGTGGCAATGAGAAAAACAATCCTACTTAATAACAGCACCAAAACCAATAAAATTTAGGCATAAGTTTAACAAAACAAGAGTAAAACCTCTACTCTGAAAACTAGAAAACATTACTGAAAAAAACTCAAAGAAAAACAAATGCATTGGAAAATAACACAAATTCATGGGTTGAAAGACAGTAATATGTCTCAAACTGATCTACAGAATTAAACAGAGCGGCCACAAAGAGGAAAATACTGCATGATCACATATACATGAGATGTCTAAGAAAAACTCAGAGACATTAGAGCAGAATGGTGGCATCAGTGCTGCAGTGAGGAAAGGAGAGCTGATGAATGCGTCTAAAGTTTCAGATTTGTAAGAAGAAAGAATTCTAGAGATAGGAACACAAATATATTCAACACCACTGAACTATATATGTGCAAATGATTAAAATGATAACTATTATGGTAATCAAAAATTTAAAAAAGATTTAAAGAAAACCTGGCAAAACAATATTTTTAATCAACAAAACTAGAAGACAGATACTCCTCAATTTTAAAATTCTCTACAGAGTTACAATAACCAAGACAGTACAGGAAATGGGACAAATCTGAGCTCTGAGCTCTCAGTTGACTGAGATGGTTCTAAGTTTATGCAGTGGAGAAGGACTAGTCTTTTCAATAAACAGTTTAGCATGCAGAAGAATGAAGCTGGATGCTGACTTCATATCATATATAGAAATGGATCAGATGCCTAAATTTAAGCAATAGCAGAAAGCATGAATATAAATGCCTGTGAGCTTGTTAGGCAACAGTTCTTCACCTTTGGCACCAAAAGCACAAACACAAATAAAAAAGAAGTCAAACCATGGGAATTTAAACCCAGTTTAAAAAAGAGCAAAGAATGAGTCTGGAGAGATGGCTCAACAGTTAAGAGCACTAACTGCTCTTCCAGAGGACCTGAGTTCAGTTCCAAGAACCCACACCAGGTGCCTCACCACTGCCTGTAACTTTAGTTTCAACTCTGATGCCCTCTTCTGGATTCTGTGGGTACATGTACCTACACACATACACCTCCCTCCCGTCATGTGCACACACACACACAAAATGAAAAATTAATATCTTGAACAAGTTGACAAGCAATCTAGATGCTTACTACATTAACTATTGGAGACACACACATCAAAACCACAATAAGAAACCATATCACACCCTTTGTATACTGGCCTGCATACACTACCAACGGGAAAACGGGACTAGAGAACAGAACGGTCTTTTTAGAGAGGAGCCTAAGCTAGCAGTCTTAGATTGTTAAGCTCAGCGCTACCACAAAACTCACCAGTTTTATTCTAAGGCATATACCAAAGAAAAATAAAAATGAATGAATATCCAAACAAAAACACCTCTACAACTGTTCATACCTGTATTATCTATAATAGTTAATAGAAATCCAAATGTCTATCAATTGATCAACAGAGAAACAAGATGTGATGTATGTACAGAATTAAATGTTAGTTAGCCATAAAAGGAGCACACGGCACACCACGGGTGAACATAAAAGGAGCACACGGCACACCACGGGTGAACATAAAAGGAGCACACGGCACACCACGGGTGAACTTGGAATTCTACGCAAGTGAAGACGGCCACCTGTTGTACGGATCCACTGTGATGAATGGCCAGGGAAAGTAAACACCTGGTTTACATTAAGGACAGAAATAAACTGGCTGCTGCCTTTGCAGGGCACGAGGAGTGGATGATGAAGGATGAGGAGCTAGACAGTAATAGCTGAGGGCCGAGAGAGCAATGTTCTAAAACTGATTGTCAAAATGGATGCCCAACTCTTAATGAACCATACAATTACAGACTTACATTTAAAAAGGGTGGAAGTATATTTTATAAAACTGTTAAATGACTAAAGTGTGCTCCTGGGACAGTCATGATCACCAGGGACCTTTTGTCCCCATCTGCCTTCTTTTACCTCCTTCTAACAGGACCTAAAACAGGAACTAGCATATAGTAGCCATTTTTGGTTATTCTTGAGCCCCGGAAAGTCCACATATAATTTACAATGAATATAGTAAGTTCTACACAGCCGTTAAGCTACCATTAAATGAATTTAGTAATCTAATTACCCTGACCTCCCATAGCAAAGTAGCTCCTAGATTAAAAGTGTGGTTGCTTACTGAAGCTTCCTCAAGGATGAAATTACAGAAGGAGACACAAAATAGAATTCAGGCCAAGATCAAAAACACTGATGACAACTTATGCTGGAGAGGTTGTGGGGAAAAGGGAACACTTCTGCATTGCTGGTGGGAATGCAAGCTGGTACAGCTCCTTTGGATGTCGGTGTGGTGATTTCTCAGAAAATTAGGAAGCAAATTTCCTCAAGACCTGTTGGGGACTGAGGGCCCAGACCCTGAATTTCCTGTGAACAACTTGTTATGCTTGCAGCTGCTATGAGCAAAACAACTTGTTTTCCTGTGTTTGCAGCTGCTCTGAGCAGGAGACCCTCAGGAGTTCCTGATGGCAGGGGAGTGGATTCTGGTGGGTTTGCCTAGAGCATGGCTATCAGTTAAGGATCCATATATAAGTGGCTCTGGTACACAATAAAGGGGGGCATTCTTCTTTCAAGGATGACCCACATCTCTGTGTGTTTAAATCTCCAGGCCCTTGCCCGGCTTTGCGAATGGTCCTGTAGTGCAGGCTCCGCAATACAGGAGTAGTACCGTACTGTCATGTAGTAGTATGGATGGACAAAGACCCAGTAATGCCACTCTTGGGTATATATCCAAAGGATGCTCGATTGTGCCACAAGGACATGTGCTCAACTATGTTCACATCAGCATTGCTTGTCATAGCCAGAACCTGGAAACAACCTAAATGCCCCTCAACTAAAGAATGGATAAGGAAAATGTGGTACATAAAAAATAACGACAGCTTGAATTTTGCAGGAAAATGGATGGAGCTAGAAAACATTACATTGAGTGAGGTAACCCAGACACAGAAAGACAATTATCACATGTACTCATAGGTGGTTTTTAAACAGAAAGCAAAGAAAACCAGCCTACAAACCACAATCCCAGAGAACTTAGACAACAATGAGGACACTAAGAGAGACTCACATAGATCTAATCTACACGGGAAATGTTGGCATTTGGCTGCCCGTGAAGCCCCACCCCTGGGTCAAAAAGGCAGCCTCCTGGGAGTGTGACCCATGCTCGTGCATGCGTGGCTATCCCCACCCCTGTGCGCATGTGCGAAAGCCTGGGTCGCCCGCCATTTGCGTCACCAGCGTCTGACGCACCTACGCGAGCCGTCTGCACATGAGCAGTGCGGCCTTTAAAAGTTAGAGGCGCCATTCCCGCGCTCTCTTTCTCCTCCCCCTCTCCTCACGTTTCCTCGGGCCCGTGAGCACACCCCCTCTAATAGAACTCCTTGCGTGGGTTCTCTTGTGTCTCGTGTCTTTTCCACTCGCGCCAAAAAGTACAACAGTGGTGCCGTGACTCGGACAAGATCTCCTGAGTAAATTGGGAGCATGGGGACCTTGGGAAAGGATTGAAGGGGGGAGGAGAGAGGCAGGAAGGGGAGCAGAGAAAAATGTAGAGCTCAATAAAAATCAATAAAAAAATGAAGCAGAGACCATGAAAAAAAAACCAAAATAGAATTCATTCTCCATAAAATCTAAGCCAGCAAGACCAGCAGGCTGGGATGCGTATTAGGTGAAAGCGCTTATTTGCACCAGCATGTGACCTGAGTCTAATTCCCTGGTATTCACGTAAAAGACTGTGTGTGTTTGTGACTCCTGTGCTAGGGTGGGCAGAGACAGGAGGATGGCTGAGGCTTGCTGGCTGCCAGCCCATATCTGAGTTCAGTAACAGACACTGCCTCAAAAAAATTAGGGTAGAGAGATAGATAGCAGGGCATCCACCATCCTTCTCAGTCTCCAAAGTACACATATGTGCAACTGAATACATGTGCACACTCCACACATACCCATCACATACAGAGAAGCAGCAAGATTAAACAGTCTGTTGTTCAGAAATGCATTCCTGGGAGTGGATGAGATGGCTCGGTGGGCCCAGCCGCTGTCCGCCAAGCCTGACCAGCCGACTCCGATCCCTAGAACCCATGTGTGAGAGGCGCAAATCGACTCTCACAAGTTGTTCTCTGACCTCAGTGTGTGCACATGTTATGGGCACACCCACACACATAACACACCACTGTAAAAAGTAAATAATACATGTTTTAAATTTAAAAAGAGAATATACCTAGAACAGGCAAGATGACTTGATATATAAGCCAAGTGACCTAAGTTCCCCAGGACCCGTGGTAGAAGGAGATAACTCAGCAAAGTTGTTTTTAAAAGGAAACATGAAGTTACTGTTCAATGGATGCAGAGTTTCTTTGTAGGATAAGAATAAAAATATCCTAAAACCAAGAGTTATGTCCATAGCTCAGTAGGAAAGTGCTTGACAGGCAAGCATTCAATTCAAACCCGCACAGGAAGCCAGGCATGGCGGTGTGGATTTGCAGCCCCAGTGGTGTAGAAGAGGAGATAAGCGAACCCCGTGACTGGCCAGGCAGCTGCACAGCACCATCAGTGAGCCCAGTCCCAGGGTGAGGATCAACACCTCAGGTGGCTCTCTGGTTTCCAGATGCACATGTATTCCAGTGCACGGCTTATATATTTGTTCCTGTAACTCAAGAACATACATGCTACCCTGCATGCAATGCCCCCCCCCCGCCCCATGCTCTAACACTAACTGTGGGGTTAGCTGTACAACCATGGACATATGAAATCCTAGCTGGACTGTGAAACGTAAGTAGGTGCATTAGAGGAGGCAGCACACAGGCCAATAAAGCTGTTACAAATGCTTAAAAATAGCTACGCTTGGTTTTATGACAGATTCATTTATCAAAAAAACAATTTGGAAAAAATCTATGGGAAAGTAAGTCGAAACTAAGTTTTTGACAATTTAAAATTGTCAAAATTTGACAGAAGAAAACAAAATGATTGGTATACACATATTCTAAAATGTGTTCAAATAAACATTTTAACCTTGTGGTCTTTGTTGCTTCTGACACGCGGAACAAAGACAGGAAAGTCCAGTGCAAAAGCTCATAGGTTCTTTTCACACACCTTAGCTGAGTAATGAAGAGTAGGAAAGCCAGCTTACGGGAATAAGGCTTTCCAAAATGCCGGCCAGATTTGTCCAATTGAGTACCCATCTATTCCCTACTCGTCTGCTATAGACTTGTTTTTTAATACGGAAAGTTTTTTAGATCTTACCCGCTAGAGAGTTCATATATGGTGAAAGGGAGTTTTCAGAAAGTAAATAACTTCCTTTTCTTGATTTGGGTACGTACCATACATATACAAAATTAATCAGCCACTTTTTAGTCAGCTAAGATTTTTCTATGTACACCTACAGTAAGTTCATCAGTATAAATTGAATTTTGCTTTTAAATGTTGTGACAATTACAAACAGAGTTCAGGATCAGATCTTTCACTAAGTGCTAAGAGGATAAACCCAGAGGAAGAGTTAGGAAGGTGTGAGGCTATGAAATGCATTCTCTTGACGCTGGTGGGTGTCCGGTTACTCACAAATATGAATCAAAACAAAACCTGGCAAAATAAAAAAGGCTTTCCATATTTATTACTCCGGCACCATATTTATTCAAATACTTGAATAAAGAAAGGATTAGTACTCTGGTAAGAATCCATTTTCTTAAATTGCTATTAAGCATCATTTAACAGTCCAGCGCAATGACTGCTCAGTCCAGCGCATACCACAGACATGCATGTCCTAATTCTGTCTGTGTCACTAGACAGCTATGCACGCTATTGTCCTTCCTCTAGTTTCTTAATTAGTTGTTCAGTCACACTTCACCAGGCCCAGGAGCCTCACTCTCCTCTGCGCCCACAGATATCCCTTCTTTCTTTAGCCTCTGGAACATCAGAGGATTTTCAAACCATAAATAGTTACAGCTATTCACAGCTTCTCAACTATTAATACAGTAAAAATGCCATCAACTTAGGCCCAGTTTATTACAACTGAACAAACAAGAAAATGCCCAGGAACGGAAGGGATATATACCAAATTAAAAGTCCTTCTCATGAGTAACTCTTTGTGTTTAATACAGTGGACAGCAGCAATGGTGGAGGAAATGCTGTTTGTTTATATTTTGATTGGGTGGCAAACACGCTGTGTTAAACATGAAGAACCGACAGCTACATGAACTAGATAAAATGCATGCCGGGAAGGAAAAGGCTGGTTTCCAAGCATCTGCCTAGAATCAGGAGAAAAGGTGCATAGTGGAAATCTAAAGTTCCTTTTGAGAAAGGAAACATTAAAAACTCAAAATGCTCAGTTGTTAGTATGTTATCCTAGAAAAAGACTTCTAAAAGTAGACCATGAAATACTAATTATACTTAAATCACGTAATTCCAAGAAAATATGAAAAATGTAACATATTCTAACTTTATGTTGACCATATTAACAGTTCTTATTGTTCTGGGAAATTAATTAATTAAGAAAAAATAGTTCCTATTAAATAAATAACATCTAGTAAGACAAGTGTTTGTTCACATGTGAGTTTTAGCTATTTCAAATGCAATGCCTAATAATTTAATATTTACACAACTTTTTATGAATGCAATAAAATATCACATCTTATTGCACGAATTGTATATCTGTGATCCTTTTTAATAAACATGTAAAAAAGTAGATAAAATGTATTTGTATTCTATAAAGAAAATATATAGTCTCACTGAGCTATCTGAGAGTGTCTCCCCCACAGGAACACTATGGTGCAGCCCAAACCCCAGGCACTAAGTGCATCCACACAGCCTAGTACTGGCGGGCACTGCCAACCCCAGGCACTAAGTGCATTCCACACAGCCTAGTACCGGCGGGCACTGCCGCCTCCGGGTGCTTGCTCCTGTGCAGTTATGAATTTTCTTTTAAGAATTTTAGCATGAATTAAGATGCTTCCTAAAACTGACATTTGGAAATACACAAATGCATGGATTCCACCTACTTCCCACAGAAATATGTTGTCCATCTGCACAAAACACGGAATCTCAGCAGGAGTCCTCAAGGACGAGGCCTTCTTCTCACAGGAGCCAGTTTCCTTATTTCATGCTTCTTTAAGATACTAATATAGGCCAAGCTCTTCCTAAGTTATAAAGTTGACTTTAAAGGAATATTCAGTTAGCTTGGAGAATGTGTTTAATTATTAACAGTAAATTGATATGCATGGTCCTGTTATACCATTTTAGTTATGAAGTAGAGACTGAAGTGAAAAAATCCCATAAGTATCATATTTTAAAAGTTGTAACTTGTTACAAGTGATGTGACCGTTTTTAAAATTCCAGAATAATAAAGCACAAATGTAACTAGCCTGGATTTGCTCTAGGTTTCTTAGCATGAATTCACTTTCAGTTCAGGGCTACACCTTCAGAATCAACTTTTATAAGGCAAATAGACAAAGAAGTTATGCAATATTTCTTTGATATTACAAAGTAAGTTCTATTTTTTAAGAAGCCTCATTACAGAGTTCTTGATGCCACAAATGAGAAACGGAGTGTATGAGTAACCAGGCGTCACTCTGTTCTCATAGCACGGCACTAAACACGGGACAGTTCACTTATCCTTTTCATTGTGAAGCTGAACAAATGCTAAAATTTTGGCCATTTTGGTTAAGTAAAAATCAAACTACTTAAGATTTTTAATCTCAAATTTGACTAAAGGGCCCTCCCCTTGTCCGTTCCACTTTAAATCTGAGGACTGAGGACAGACCACTCTGGCTAAGCAGCTAATAGGGCTTCTCCAGTTCTGGGTCTGCTCCCAGGGAGGCAGCAGGGGAGCGGGGCCTGGTGAACAACAGGAGGCGGAGGCCACCATCCCACCTGACTGGTTCTGCCGAGAGCTGCCTCACATTCCTGAGATCATAGTTTTGCTGGTTTTAGTGTGGTTCCCTTGATCACTGAAGCCTTCTTCAGAAAACCTTTTTCTGAAGCTCTTTCCCTTTTATGGCATCAGTTCAAATCCCTGGCCTCCTGCAGGTAAGCCATGAACACTGAGCAGAACCCTTCATCTCCTCCTTCATCCATAGTCCTTCACACGGGCTTGGGAAGCTGTCATGTTCTCTTCTGGGGCTCAAAATGGTGGGTGCCCAAGGAAAATGAGAAGAGTCCCCCCTAGCCCAAGGGAAATGAGAGAGTCCCCCCCTAGCCCAGGGGAAATGAGAGAGTCCCCCTAGCCCAAGGAAAACGAGAGTGCCCCCTAGCCCAAGGGAAATGTGAGAGTCCCCCCAGCCCAAGGGAAATGAGA
>PVIU01005436.1:0-113681 GCA_004026605.1 Ondatra zibethicus | reverse complement strand
CTTGATGATCCTGTTTGCTTCCAATTTCCAGGAGGTTCTGTGTATGCTTTCCTTGGGTTCACCTAGGTATTCAGCTTCTCTGGGCTTGCGAGCTAAGTGCTTGGTGACCTTTATTTTATAGCTAGGGTCCACTAATGAGTGAGTACATACCATAATCATCTTTCTGGGTTTGGGTTACCTCACTCAGGATAGCGTTTTATAATATTTTATATACCAATCCCTGTTCCCTCTCTGTTTCTTCCTTCCACTCCCACCATCTTCCCGGCACCCAATACCCAATCCATGCCTCAGAGAGGGTGAGACCTCCTATGGGAAGTCAACAAAATCTGTCACATTACTTGAAGCAGGACCAAGGCCCTCCTCCTCTTATCTGGATTGAGCAATGTATCCCTCCTTAGGAAATGGGCTCCAAAAAGCCAGTTCATTTACTAGGGATAAGCAGTGGTTCTGTGTCCAGTGGTCCCAACAAACTACCCAAGCCACACAACTGTCACCCACATTCAGAGGGCATAGTGCAGTCTTATACAGGTTCCGGAGCTGTCAGTCTGGAATCAATGAGGTACCACTAGCATGGATTTGTGGGTGTCCCCATCATGGTCTTGACCCTTTTGCTCATACAATCACATTTTTTAAGACTGGAATCCAGGAGCTCCGCCAAGTTCTTAGCTGTGAATTTCTGCATCTGCTTCCATCAGTTACTGGATAAAGGGTCTATGATGACAATTAAGGTAGTCATTAATCTGTTTACATGGGAAGGAACAGTTGAGGCCTCCTCTGCACTGTTGTTTAGATTCTTATCTGGGGTCATACTTGTGGATTTCTGGGAATTTCCCTAAAGTTTCGTTTCTTCCTAACCCCATAACGGCTCCCTCTATCAAGATATCTCTTTTCTTGATCTCCCTGTCTGTCCTTCCCCCAACTCAATCTTCCCAATCCCTCAACTTCTCCTCTGACTCCCCTTCTTCCCTCTCCACTCCCATTCATCCTTCTCCCTTTTCTCCACTTCCCCCATATTACCAATTTACCCAGTAGATCTTGCCTATTTCTCTTTCGCAGGGGATCCCATCTAGGCCTCACTTAGGGCTCTCATTGTTTCCTGGCTTCTCTGGGGGATGCGTGCTGTAAGCTGGTTGTCCTTTGCTTTAGGTCTAATATCCACTGAGGAGTGAGTACATACCAAACTTGTCTTTCGGGGTCTGGGTTTCCTCACTCAGGATGTTTTGTTTTGTTTTTGTTTTTCTAATTTCATTCATTTGCGTGGAAATTTCTAAATATTATTGCTTTTTACCTCTGAGTAGTACTCCATTGTGTAAACATACCACATTTTCTTTATCCATTCTTCAGTTGTTGGGTATCTATGTTGTTTTCAGGTTATGGCTGTTATGAAGAATGCTGATATGAGCATAGTTGAACAGATACCATTGTGGTAGGAGTGTGAATCTTTTGGGTATTTGCTAAGAGTAATATTGCTAGTCTTGAGATAGATTGATTCCCAGTTTTCTGAGAAATCATCATACTAATTTCCAAAGTGATTTAATAAGTTTACTATTCCACCAGCAATGGAGGAGTGTTTCTGTTACTCCACATGCTCTCTAGCTAAGCTGCCATTAATGTTTTTTTTCTTAGTCATTTTGACTGGTGTAAGATGGCATTTCAGAGTTATTTTGATTTGCATTTCCCTGATGGCTAAGGATGTTGAGAAATTGTTTAAGTGCCTTTTGGCCATTTGAGAACCCTCTGTTGGGAATTCTCTGTTTAAATCTGTACCCCACTTTAAAAATTGGTTTATTTTGTATTTTGATGTTTATTTTCTTGAGCCCTTTGTATATTTTGGAAAGAAAACCCTCTGTCAGATGTGGGGTTGATGAAGATCTTTTCTCAGTCTCTGGGTTGCTATTTTGTCTTGTTGACTGTGTCCTTTACCTTACACAGAAGCTTCTCAGTTTCAGGAGGCTGCATTTACTAATTGTCAATCTCAGGTCTGTGCTACTGGCATTATATTCAGGAAGGGGTATCCTGTGACAATGCACTGAAGGTTATTTCCCACTTTTTTTCTATAAGGTTTAGGGTACCTGGATTTATGTTGAGGTTTTGATCCATTTGGACTTGAGTTTTGTGCATGGGAATAGATATAGATATATTTGCATTTTTCAATAAGTAAACATCCATTTGTGCATTTCTTGAAGATGCTTTCTTTTTTCCATTTTATAATTTTAGCTTCTTTGTCAAAAATCCACATCATGATCTCATTAGATGCTGAAAAATCCTTCAACAAAGTCCAACACCCCTTCATGATAAAGGTCTTGGAGAAATCAGTTACAAGAAACATACCAAAACATAATAAGGGCCATATAATACAAGATAACAGCCAATATCAAACTAAATGGAGGGAAACTCAAGGTGATTCATCAGCAACAAGACAAAGTTGTACACTATTTCTATAACTATTCAATATATTATTTGAAGTTCTAGTCAGAGAAATAAGACAGCAGAGGATAAGTAGTGTCAGCTTGGAAAGAAAGAAGTTAAACTTTCACTATTTGCAGATGATATAAGAGTATACATAAGTGATCCAAAAAATTCTACCAGGGAACAACTACAACTGATGAACAACTTCAGTAATGTGGCAGTATACAAGGTTAACTAAAAAAAAATAGTAGCCCTCCTATATACAGCTGATAAATAGACCAAGAAAGAAATCAGAGAAACATCACCCTTCACAATAATCATAAACAATACAAAATATCTTGGGGAAAACTCTAAACAAACAAATGAAAGACCTGTATGAAAAGAAGTTTAAGTCTTTGAAGAAAGAAATTGAAAAAGATATAAGATAATGGAAATATCTCCATGTCCTTGGACAGGTAGGCTCAGCATAGTAAAAATGGCAATCTTACAAAAACCTATCTACAGATTCAATGCAATTCCCATCATTAGCCCAGCATAATATTTACAGACCTTGAAAGACCAATGCTCACCTTCAAATGGAAAAACACAACACAATAAACAAACAAATAAAAAAAAAACAGGACTTCTGGAGACATCACCATCCTTGATTTCAAGCTCTACTCTATAACTATTGTAATGAAAACAGCTTGGTATTGACACAAAAAGAGACAGGTTAACCAATAGAATCAAATCAAAGACCATGATATTTCTCCACACACCTATGGACACCTGAGTTTTGACAAGGATTATCTTTGATATTCATTAAGACATAATGCAGTAAAGTTTCAAACTATACAACAAGACAATTTGGTAATTGCCTAATTATGACTAAACACTAAATGGCTTTTTGCCAATCTTGAACTCATTTCTTATTAGTTTTGTCTGATGAAATTTTAATGTTTGCTCATACACCAAATTCTAGAATAAATGTTGATATTCTACACTATTGTATTTTAATATATTTATATAGTATTTTGTTCAAATATTATACAGATAATAGCTCACAGTGTAATAATATACTTTCAGTTAGGACATCTTGCCTTCACTAAATAGCATTTTTGTCCATTGTAAAATGGACATCATTTTTTTTCTTTATTCACTTTTCCTTAGCTACTAAAGATCATTTATTTAAACAACATTTCATCATGAGATTAGAGCACTTATTTAGCGAGAGTACTCTTTGGTATTTTTTTCCTGCCTCTGTACAGAAGACTTATAGTTTGGGGAGAAATTTTCAGTTTATTCATGTTGCTCCAACAATTTAAGTTGCTGAATAATTTTACTTAATAGTTTTATGACTAAATTTAGGCTAGATTTTTAAAATGTTATTTACTGTCTCCATATTACAACTTTCAAAGACTCAAATATTTCCTAAATCAGAAGTATAACTCTTGAGACAACAAAGTTTAATATAGATAATATTATAAATTTTAAGTACATTTAATTTTATTTTATTAATATAAATTACATTAATATTAATGTAATCATAAAGAAGCATTCTGAAATTAAAATTAAACATCTAAATAAAAATTATGACAATGTTCAGATCACCATACCATCATTTACATACTTTGTGATGTGCTCATTTTTATGCAAGTGTTTGTAGAATCATGTGTGCTGTGTAGTATGTACATGTCTATGTGCATATGTGTGGAGGACAGCACTGGGAATCAGTGCTCAGACATATTAAAATCTCACTTATATTCTTTGAAACAAGATCCATTTCAGGATAGAGCTTTAATAGAAGTCTAGGATGGTTGATCAAAAAGCATTAGGAACTTACTTATCTCTGCCATTTCAGGGCTGGATTACAAGCACAAACCAACATACCCTTTTATCTTTCATGGGTTTGGGGATCAAACTCTGATCCTCGGATTTGCAAGTCAAGAATTTTCAATGGGCCACTTCCCTGACTTCTCATATTTCTTTTCTTTAATGTATCTAGGTGGATCAATTTTAAGTAGACTGTAAAAACTGATTTTATTTAACCAAGCAGACTGTGTTTTGAAAAGCCTACTTATCAAATTAATTTTTGATGATTTTCAAACAGGAAAATTAATTTTTATCCAATCAGAAAAGATTACATTTATTAAGACTGACCTAATATTAAAGAAAATTCTTTATTTTAACTACACAGGAAAATTAGTGTCAAATATTTTTTCCTCATTAGCTTCATGAGAACTTTTGTGTCTATAAAATCAAAGCTTTGTTGGACGCCATGGGAGTATACAGCAGGTGACATAGTGTTCAGATGCCAACTCACCAAAAGAATAATGCCCTGATGGAGGGGAATCCCATTTAGGAAAGGTTAATCGGACCATTGACTCTGGAAACTTTTCCTCCTGCGTGTAATTTCACCTGTGCAAAATCAGCTATGTTGTCTTCACAACACCCTCACTATAGTATTTAATCTCAGGAGATGAATATATATTATCTTATAATCGTGTCTCGATATTATGGGTACATATACCTATGGATGGTCAGGAAGATGGCTTCTCATTAAGCTGTACAATTTTGATATATAGAAAATATACTATGATACTCTTTATAACTAGATATATTATCCAATGATATCTTTAAGAAACTTCAAAGCCTGCTGTGTTCCTCTAACTCAAACTTAACAACAACAAAAAAGCCACAACAATTTCTCCTCAGTCTAAGCCAAACTACACACAAATTAGCACATTTTTACATCAGAGCAAGTTCAAACTAGACTCAATGTTTCTGTAAATGGCTGATAAGTGAAAATATTCATAGATATGCACAAGGACAATGTCACAGTTATCTAAACACAATTATCAACACAAAGCAAACTAAGAGTCTAGGTCAATTCTTTGCTTGCTAAACCCTGGCTGATAAAGACCTTACTCTCAGTGCATAGTTCTTTTAGCTTCTCTCACGGAACACTGTGCCCCCAGCCTCTGGTCATAATCTTATACCAGGAATCTTGAAACTTTGTGTGGTCATGGTAAATGGCTCTGCCTTTATCATTTGCTCAAGGAATGTGCTACGATCTTCAGAGGTAGCTTTGTAACTCTTATTATTATTGAAAAGTGTTTCCTGCTGAATGTGTGTAGCTATGTGAAACAGAGGACTAGAAGGAATTAGAAATTAGAAGGAATTAGAAACCAGTAGGAATTATAATTTTGGGTTGAAACTGTAAAAAGAGAGATAGAGCTTTAAGAGAAGAATAGAGATAATAATAAAAAAGTTTGACTCGAACAGCACAACTGTGAATTTATTCCCTACCTCACAGATAGAAAAATTTTAAGTTCAATTTATCTATGTGGACTTTCTTCTTGAACCTTGGGTGTACCCTTGAGAACTGCTTTCTTGGGTTACAATAACACTTATTGCCATATTTGTTGATATATTCCTATCTTTAAAGCACAAAATTCTGTTCAATTCAGAATGATCATCTAAAGCTTATGTGATTTCCAAGAAAATTTAGTGAAATTTCATATTTTGCAACAGAGATTTCCAAAATAACTCTTAATACTTGGTGCATGTGGTAAATGAGCACACCAGATGTTGCATCGTCTTAAAAGATCAAGTGAAATAATAAGAGAGAGACATGATTTCCCAAAGTTAAGACTTGTCATATTGCATTATGTTTCAGATAATATGATAAATTTACAAAATGGGTATGAGAAATATTATGCCACTAGGCATCAATAACAACTTGACAAGGATAAAATCTCAAGATCTGTTTTGAATAATCCTAAAAGGAGATGAAATTCTCAAAACACTATAAATTATCTATATGTGAATGTAAGAATATTTTGCTATAGATAAGTTTTGACTTAAAAGGTAATTTGTTAATTATATGATTGTAAAGATAAGTCTTACATTCAGCTTCTTTGATGAATCCCTACTTTCAATTCTAACTAATAATTTACGAACATTATAAGAACAACCATAAATATTTTCAATGCAAGAGCTAAACAGACATAATACAGAGGAAATACATTTAACTTTGGGAGTTGCTAAGGTGCTGAAATAACCAACACTAATTACTCTATGTAGCATATACCTAAAAGGAAGAAACATTTAACTTCTCTCACCTTCTGTCCCCCAGCATCTGCTTTTATTTAAGTAACTCAATAGTGTTTCTTAGATACAAGGACATAATTTAAAAATAAATTTATATCCTCCAGGTTCTTTACATAATTTGAACTGCTTTTGTGATTAACAATAGCATCTTAAAAAATTTCGGGTATTCACCCATTCCATATGGTTATCATCCTTTTGTCTGTGTTTTTCTGGGTCTAAATTTTATTATATATCTAAGCTAATGACATATTATAGTAAATTTCCTCTGTGATGTTTGTCAGAAAAAGGCACTAGGAAATTTCCCTTAAAAAATGTTATGTCTTCATAAATGACAACAGATTATTTGGATTTCCTGTTCTCTTAAACATATCATCCTTTACTTTGGAATCTATCTTTATATTAAAATTCTTTGATGGTTCCAGGAGCCATATATCCATAGTAAATATGTTTTCTTCATTAAATTATAAATTAAATTTTACTCTTTGGAAATACTTTATATATTTTGTCCCTGGATACTCTGATGTAAAAATGAACAAATATATTTCATTGATGATACTGTGATGACCAGGTCTCACCCCATACTGAGAATGTATTGAAGACAGCAATCTTTCCTGAAACCATAAACTGATACAAAGAATTGTCTTTTACTTTGAAAGCAAAATGAAGCTTTTATTTTCATTAAAACTATCTTCAATAGTTCCTTGAGAAATTCTTCTATTGTATTTTGTTCATTGTAGTAATTTGAATATAATTGTCTTCAATAATCTCATAGGGAATGGAACAAATAAGAGGTGTTGCTTTGAAAGGGTGGGTATGGCTTTGTTGGAGGAAGCATGTCACTGTGGAGGTGGGCTCTGATGTTTCCTAAACTCAGAATACCACTCAGTGTCTCAATTGACTTCCTGTTGTTGGCAAGATATATGAATCTCAGTTACTCCTCCAGCACTACATCTGGCTCCATGACTCAATGTTCCACATTGTGGTGATAATAGACTGAATCTCTGAAACTCTGATCATGAAACCAAAATTGATTGTTTCCTTTATAAGAGTTGCAATGCTGTTGTCTTTTAACATTGAGAGAATCCCTAAGACAATCACATTCCTTCCCTTTCTTTCATCTCATCAAGGTCTACCCATAATTTCTATAGCCATCCAACATTGTGTTATCAGTTTTTCTTCTTTTAATTTTATTTATATAATTTCTGAACCTCCACCTAGGTCAACTGTTAAATTCATTATCTCTTCATATGATGGAGGAGGACCACTTGTTGATTCCCAAATGCCTGGCTTCCTTAGACCCAAAATAATCCCACAGAAACTGTAGTATTTAATTCACTTCTTGGCCCATTAGCTCTAGCTTCTTATTGGTTAACTCCTATATTAATTTGACCCTTTTCTATTAATCTGTGTATCACCATATGGCTGTGGCTTACCGGCTAAAGTTCCTAGCATCTGTCCCTGGTGGCTCCTTGGCTTCTCTCTGTCTCTACATTTTTCCTCCCAGCATTCAGTTTAGTTTTCCCTAACTACCGAAGTTCTGCCCTGCGATAGATCCAAAACAATTTTTTTATTCATTAATGATAATCACAGCATACAATAGGGAATCAACATTACAAACCCTTTTCTCTTTAAATAAAAAGGGAAGTTTTTAACTTAAACATAGTAAAATTACATATTACAAAATAGGTATCAAGCAAGAATTACAGTTGTAATAATTATATCTACTTTATCTTTTATCATAACAAATGATAACTATAACTATAAATTCTTTAACTCCATCAAAGACTCCAGAATAATATAATATTAACTAAGTAAACAGAAGTAAATAGCAAGAATCTTACAAAACTCTAAAATTGACAGAGACATCTCATTGCCTGGACAGTCACCCAAAGTTCTTCTGTACCATTGGGGGCATCCATCTTCAGCCTACATGCCCATATTATCAAGCAGACTTTTCCACAAAGCAGGAAATTTCAAAGACAATTCTGCCTATATTAGCAGTTTATCAATCATTTTCTTCTATGTCCTGCAGAATGTCTATCAGACTATTTTATGAAGCTGGAAACCCAAAAGACCATCTCACCTTTAGGCAAGTTCAGCAGTCATTTCTTTGCAGGGCCTTCATGGAGAGTTAAGCAGTCCATGTAAGAGCTGTTTTCTTTCCCAATAGTCAATCAACTCCATAAGGAGCCTGTTCAATGCCCATAATCCTCTTGAAGTAATGTGGTACTTTCAGGAACCATGAAAAGTCCTAAATTCTTAAAACTCTTTAAATACCATATTCTGTAGTCTTTGAAAGATTTGAAGAATTCCTATCCATCTGAAATACTTCTCTGTACATCTAGAAAATCAACTAACATAACAACAATCTTAACAGTTATAGATGACTCTCAATTTACCTATATTTCTTAACTATACATTATATTTTTAAATGAGCTGCACAATCACAATACCTTAATCAAGAGCAGAAATATATATACACAGTATAACAAAATTGACCTTAAATTTGTATCAATAAAACAAGATCCATACCAATGCAAATCTCTATAGTATATTTCCCTTTAAATGTAAAGAAATATTTATAAACAATATGTGGGAATATGAGCATAGTTTCTCCAAACTTCTTCCTAATATTTATTGGGAAATGTGTTTTCTTTTTGGGAGTTTTCAAAGCAACCTTTCAATGGGTCCTGTTCCATAACACCATATTAGTCTGGAAGTAATCCACAGGTTCTCAACCTATGTGAAAACAAACAAAGAACCCCTATTCCAAAGCAGCATATCCTTAGACTCATATTTTGAATTCAAGATACCTTTGAAATATATATGTTGGCTTAGCTTAGCAGTCCCCAGAATCAAATGTCTCTCTGTAGTCTAAAAATTCAAAGATAACACAATAATATACATAATACAGACTCTGTGAATTTTACATTTTTTTGGTGTTCTTTTTTTCTTTTTTTATAATATTCTTTTATTTTTCATTCAAAAAAATTACACTGCTCCCCTTCTCTCAGTCCCTTCCCACTTCCCCACTAACCCTCCTCCCTCCCCCCTGCTTCCTTAAGAGGGGGCAGGGTACCCTGCCCTGTGGGAAGCCCAAGGCCCTCCCCCCTCCAACCCGGCCTAGGAAGGTGTGCATCCATATAGACTAGATTCCCAAAAAGCTAATACATGTAGAAGAGATAGGTCCTAGTGCCATTATCATTGGCTTCTCAGTCAGCCCCTATTGACAGCCACATTCAGAGATTCCGGTTTGATCATATGCTCATTCAGTCCTAGTCGAGCTGGATTTGGTGAGCTCCCATTAGATCAGGCACACTGTCTCGGTTGTTGGACCAGCCTCTCCCGGTCCTGACTTCCTTGCTCATCTTCTCCCACCTTCTGCTCTTCGACTGGACCTTGGGAGCTCAGTCCATTGCTCTGATGTGAATGTGGGTCTCTGTCTCTATCTCCATCCATTGGACAAAATTTCTATGGTGATTATCAAGATATTCATCAATGTGACTATGGGACAAGGCTAGATCAGGCACCTTCTCCTCTGCTGCCCAAATACCTAGCTGGGGACATCCCCATGGACAACTGTGATCCTCTCTAGAGCCAAGACTCTTATCAATCCTAAAATGATTCCCTTAATGAAGATATCTTATTCCCTTCTCCAATATCCACCCTTCCTCCATCTCCACCCTCCCATTACCCAAGCTCTCCCCAGTCTATCCCTTCTCCCTCCCTCTCTCCCTTTCACCCATCCCCCCACCTCTACCTCCTCCCCATCCCCATTTCCGTGCATCCACCTTTTGCCCGACGATCTTGTTTGCTTCCAATTTCCAGGAGGATCTATATATGTTTTTCTTTGGGTTCACCTTGCTATTTGGCTTCTCTAGGCTTGTGAGCTATAAGCATAATGTTCTTTGTTTATGGCTAGGGTCCACTAATGAGTGAGTACATAACATAATCATCTTTTTGTGTTTGGGATATCTCACTAACGATAGTGTTTTCTATTTCCATCCATTTGCATGCAAATTTAAGGATGTCATTGTTTTTTACCGCTGTGTAGTATTCTAATGTGTATATATTCCACCCTTTCTTTATCCATTCTTCCATTGAGGGGCACCTAGGTTGTTTTCAGGTTCTGGCTATTACAAATAATGCTGCTATGAACATATTTGCACAAATGCTTTTGTAGTATGATTGGGCATCTCTTGGGTATATTCCCAAGAGTGGTATTGCTGGAGCCTGAGGTAGGTTGATTCCCAATTTCCTGAGAAACCACCACACTGATTTCCAAAGCGGTTGCACAAATTTGCATTCCCACCAGCAATGAATGAGTGTTCCCCTTAATCCACATCCTCTCCAGCATAGGCTATCACTGGTGTTTTTGATTTTAGCCATTCTGACAGGTGTGAGATGGTATCTCAAAGTTGTTTTGATTTGCATTTTCCTGATCACTAAGGACGTTTAACATGACCTTAAGTATCTTTTGTGAATTTTACATTTTTACATGGCTTGTTTTTCTTACTCCTTTAATCTATGTCTGTGTGTCTGTATTCTGTCTCTTTAAAGACTTTGTTTTATTTTTAAAACCATTTACTTCTTTTTATAACTCTCTGCATTCTTTATCTCCTCTCTCTCAAGCCTACATACATTTATCCAATATTGTAACTCATTTAGAGTTCTTTTCTACTGTGGCATGGCCTTTTATACCATATATGCTGATGTAGAACCTGCATCTGCCCTCTTTTTCTGGCAGCTCTTTCTGATTGCTGGATTCAGTTTCTGTTTCCATTCAAGCAGAAGATTCTGATTGTGAATTTACCCCTAAATAAATAACCATCTATTTCTCAATTCTCAGTGTAGGATTTTTTTAAGCATCCTTCCCCATCATCCAAGAGAAAAAAAGATGAATTTTCTCTCTCTTAGCACTTATTGCCTTTATCTAGATGAGAGGCCTGATTAAATTTCTACTATCCACATTGACAAGTCTGCAGGTCTGGTTTAGGTATCTATATTGTTAAGGTAGTGCTTCCATATATGACAGAAAATCTATAGTCATGAAATACAAAGCTTTTAAAATATATTTTTATAACTATTAACGTCTGTCACTGAATATTTGTTGATGAATCACATTGAATATTTTTAAAAGATATAATATTGTGTAGGGTGATTCTTATCAGACTGTATAGGGGTCTATAGTAATTATATGGCAGTTATTATTAAAAGGTGAATTCCTTTTCTTCTGTGTTACACAGTCTTTATAGCATGAGAAAGGTAATGTTCACAAAGGTCCGTAGTCTATCTGATTTTGAAATCACTTGGATATAATTATTCTTCAATTTTGACATTAGGAGTAGTAGTAGTACTACCTTGGATTTCTTTCATATGTCATTAAAATGAGCACTGGGAACCTGTCATCCTGCCTTCTAGGCCTTATTTAACCATCAGAAAAACTTTAAATATATAATCTGCCTAGTATTTCCTTTTAATTTTTTTCATGATTCTAGAAATGTGCATCAAAAAGCTATTTCTTGTTGTCAAGTTAAGTACAAAATCATGAAACTCCATTTGAATTAATCAAGCTTCTACTTAGAGCATGCCAAATCTTTCAGCACTGTTTAGACAAGTTACTATGACCATAGATTTATTTAAAACAATTCTTTATACTGTTTGATTCACTTGTTATTGTTGTTGGATATTGCTAGAGTATTTGTGACATAATTGTTTAATAGAGATCATCAATGCGTAAGTACATATATGATACCCAGAGAAATATTTTTCTATCAAAGGGTTTAAGAGAACCCTTCTTCTATGTATAAGGTCATAGTATTGAATCTTGTCAATCTACCTTGGATTGAAACCTTGCCTGGAAGCTACTTCTTAATGTGAGAATGATTTGCCATCTGGAGATATTGGCAACATGATACAGTTTTAATTTAGAGCTCTTTAAACCCTGACAATTTGTGCACTTAACCATTCATTTCTTAACTCTTATCAATCCTCTGTCATTTAACTCAAAAACAGAGAGAAAAAGCCAGGTGGCATCTTCAAATATTTGCCTGGAGAGTTCCTTCTGTAGATCATAGAGTTTATGAGGTATCTTTTCATTTTTGCAGAGGAATTTAGCAACGAGTGTTGCCAAATCTCCTGACTCTCCATCATAAACATCATTTCCCCCCTACTTCTCACTGCTATTTCCCTTAATACCCTATAAACTTAAATGACAGACCATTTAAGCTTCAAAAATGCTATTCTCAACTCCCTTTTGGTGTTTATTAAGAAAATATTAAAGGCTTAAAGACAATTTCATAATAAATTCCAGTTACATATAAGTGCCTATCGAATTATCCTCAAATCCTCCTTTTAAAAATGTTTATTACAGATGATATGAGCTTGTAACACAATGAAAAATATAATGCTTTTTCAGTCCAAGGCTGATGTCAGAGAGGCCTCTGAGAGGCTTCATCAGGCTGGAAAGCACCAGTGCATAGGCATGTCTGTTCAGATGCAGAGTCTGGATTGTGACAGTAACTAGAGATCACTACTGGCCTAATTAGCCACATAAGCCCCTCTGTATTTTCTGAGCATGGCAGACTTGGATTTCTTATACTGACTTTCATAAAAAGCAACAGCTCAAGTTCCCCTTCATATGAGCCAACTTCAGATATGAAATCTGTGACACCTGAAGCATCAAAATCCTGCATATTCAAATAGAAAAATGCAAAACTTATATATTGTATGCAAAGGTCAAATTTACATTAGAAGGATATATGCATTGTGCATTGTCTCCTGATCAGTCTGAGTCTTATAAGAATAGAATGACTGTAGAGTGGGAGCCAAGTTCTTTCCATAATTAATGAACTATTTCATCAAAAGGCAGTAGAATATATTCCTTCCTCACTATATTTGATAAGGAGCATTTTGATATTAATTTTAGTATGCTTTATAACTGATAATATGTTAAACATATATCAAATTGCTCTTTCACTGGCTTACATATTTAATTATTGAGTTATAAGAATTTCAAATTCTTAGCAGTGTTTAACAAAATTTTTACACATCTCCTTACTTAGAGCCTCATTTTCTGATAAAGTTTTTGTTCTTGACACTCAGTAGAACCTTCAGCACCTAAACCAAAACAAAATAAGTTATCAGCGTTTGAATGAATATATTGGTCAATATTAATACTAAAATTTAGCAAAAAACAAGCCTTATGTAGCACATTTTAAGATGTATGTAACTCAGTGTGCTAGCTAGTCTTATGTAAACTTGACACAGGCTACAGTTACCTGAATGGGGGAAACATCAATTAAGAAAATTCCTCAATAAGGTCCAGTTGTAAAACATTTTTTTATTAATAATTAATTAATAATTTGTGGGACTTGGGCCGAGTCCATTGTGGGTGATGTCATCCTAGACTGGTGGTGTTGGGGTTTGAGACCGTCGAGCCGACCGCTGAGGGAACCCAGGCCGATCGGAGCGGTGGGAGCAGGATGGCAGAGACCACTATGGTAATATTTTGAACCAAATATTAGTGTTGATTCAAAATTGTGAAGCAGCATCTGGTTCTTATGTAGCCTTAAGGATTAATGTAGTGATCGTCAAGGAGTTAAATTTAGGGAATTTCAGAAGTGTAGCCTGCAAGGGCCGTATACAGGAAAAGGTGGAATGGTTTTGTTTATGAGGGTATCTGAAAATTAAAATCAAGCCGGATATCATGGTATAGTTGCACAGTATTGGTCCTTCATGTTTTGGCCATATTGTATAATGGAGCTTTTACCAAAGATGTATGAGAAACAGAAGGCTATACAGAAACGAGCTGTAAAGAAAACTAACTTAAAGCAGATGAGAAAAGGTGCTATGATGTAGGCTCCTATTGGTACAGAGGGATTTTTAAATTCAAGATGCAACTAAAGCCTAAAGTTATCAGTTTCACATTAATAAAAATATCTCTAGAAATGAGGCTGATTCACATATTTAAGAACATTATATAGTTGCTTTTTAAAATTCCCAAAGCTCCACCGTAAATGTAATTCTTACTGTTTTAAATGATTACATTTTAAGGTACATAAATATGGTTATACAAATATCAATGCTATAGTAACATCCTGAAACAACATAAGCACAAAGGTATAAATGCCTAAACTGGAGGAAACTTGAAACCCTCATGGTGATTCTTTTTTTTTTAACGTTTTTTATAAAGCTTTTTTAAAAAAGATTTATTTATTATGTATACAGTGTTCTGTCTGTCTGTATGCTTGCTGCCCAGAAGAGGGCACCAGACCTCATTACAGATGGCTGTGAGCCACCATGTGGTTGCTGGGAATTGAACTCAGGACCTCTGGAAGAGGAGTCAGTGCTCTTAACCTATGAGCCATCTCTCCAGTCCCCTCATGTTGATTCTTAAATGTAGTATTTTAACTTGTGACAGACAGATTGGTAGACAGCCATTTTTTGGTGTGTGTCTTAAAATATCTGGGGGGCACAGTTAAAATTTTATACAAGTGATTGCTATTACTGAATGTTGCAGGTGAGATGGGTTGTTTTTAGTTTATTTGACATGTCTGAAAAGGTGGGAGGGGGGAAACATGTGAAATAAAAAAACCCTAAACCTTTTGGAAAGAAACTGTAATTTTCACTTACATTTCTTTAAGAGTATATATAAAATGTTTATAATTGATGTAGTTAAATTGAACCATAACCATTGGTGATTATGAAGCAGGAAATTGAGCCTGCAGAAAAAGTTATAATGGAAGAATTAAAACAGTAAGGTCCTAAAGATTTTGTTTAATTGTATCAATTTCTGTATTTGTGTGAATTTATAAACCTGCAGTAAGTTCTAAATAAGGTTAATCTTGTCTGATATAAGTAAATGAGACTGTAGAATGTGATCCCCCTCCCCCAGCTAAAAAGTGCAGTACTTGGAATTGTTCTTTATGGTTGTATTGTTGCTGAAGCACTAACATGCAGAAAATTAAGGAATTACACAGAAAAAACGGGTGAATTGAAGGCCTCGAAAAGATAAAATGTGTACAGATGTAAGTTATTGTATTGTGTTGATTGTGTTGGCTTTTGTGTTCTGGACTGGAGAAAGACCTTTGATTCTGGAAACTGCTAAGAAAGGTATTTTGACTTTAAAGTACGGACCTAAGGTTTTGATGCTTTGGAGGGGAGGTTCTGCTTTTGTCTCCACAAAGGATGAGAACCTGAGGATTTATTCGAGATTCATGTGGTTTGATTCACTGAGACCTCCTGAAATGTTGCAGTAATGAACCCCAAGAATGCCGTGTTCCCACTCAGCAGGAAGTAGACAGACAGGTTGACAATACCCAAATTCTCTAAAAGATTGTTTAAGTGGGATCCTTTCAGTGGTTCTGGAGCAGCAAGACTGCTTTCCTGAGATCTGCTCCACTCCATGCACCAGTTTGGACCCAGAATGAATGCAGCTGGGGCTAGAAGGCAGCTGGAGCAGAGCTATGCTAGGCGGCTGTGGCAGAAGGTATGTTACCCTGGCCCAGTCGGTGCCCAGCCTGGGAGACGCTGTAGCAGTGCCAGGAGTATCAGCAAATGCGACAAGTGCTGGAGCCCAGACAAGCTGGAGCACAGACCTCATTGGGCTGCCCCGAGAAGGCAGCAGCGGGGCAAGGAGAAGGCAGTGGCGGTTCCAGGCCCTGCACGCCCAAGAGTTTGCAGCGTGAGCGGTAGGCTTTCCCGCAGCATCCAGCATCCAGCATCCGAGGATCCCATGTAGTAGCTGCGGAAGGTCTCTGAGCCTTCATGCTGCCTGAGCCAGTTGTGGTGGCGCACGCCGGTAGGATTTGTTGAAGGAGGCAGAGGCAGGAGGATCACGAGTTTGAGGCCAGCTCAGGCACTATTAAATCCTGTGTTTATGTTTTAGTTCTTTCTTTCTTTTTTCTTTTCTTTTTTGTAGTATGGAATAGCTCCTTTTGGGGGAAAGATATTATTGATTGTTCTTTCAGAAACTGTGGCCTGAATGACAGCTAAGATGACCACTCCAGTGCTGCCTTGTTGGTTTGGGTACCAGCCATCATACCACTACCAATTACCAAAAAGATTAAGCAGACTGAGATGATCCTGTATCGAGAGAAACGAGATTTTGGAGTGACAGCTGTGACAGTTGCTGTCATCGTGGTGTCTGCTGCTGCAGCCATGGTCGTTGGACTGGCAATGGCACAAACATCGTTGGTGTCGGACACTGTGAATAAACTGGAGAGACAAGTCAATGATGCTCTCCAGACTCAGAATGCCCTGAATGTCCACATTAAATTTGGACTTTTGAATTTAAATCAACAGACTGCCCTATTGTAGGTGCAGGTGGACTTATGGCTTATACAACAAATGTCTTGTTCACACTTATCCTTCCATTTGTGACATCTGTTAATATTGCTAATGCCTCATATGGTGAAACAGCTCAATGGTTACTTGAGTAGTCCTTGGAATGTTACACCAGATTGTCGATACCTGTGTGCCCCTGTTTCAGTCAAAGGGTTGGTAGAATACCACTAGTGCAAATGGGAGGCTGGGTCCAGTGGTGATTGGGGACCCTCTTGCTGGCAATCTTAACGCCTGTCGCCATGGGCATTCGTCTCTGAATTCTGTGTAAGATAAGACAATCCATGAGAATGCAGCATATGGTCACTTTAGCAAGTCCTTCTGAGCCTGTTGGCTAGTAACTCAGACGTACCCCAGGTTTGGTTGCAAATACTGCACAAACAATGAAGACTTCTCCATAGACAGGCAACTTCTACAGAAGAGGGCCCACCTAAGACAGGGATGGGGCCTCCCAAAGTCGGGTAAGGGTTTATTCTTCTGAGATGACCAAAGACAGGAAGGTCGTCTGTCTTATAAAAAATTTAGGGGGGAGATGTTGGGATCATTTGGAGTCCTGGCCTCCAGCTGTTCTTCCCTGCTAGAGATCTTTACTTTCTGATTTGAGTTACTGAAAGCTGTGTCAAAATTGTTTACCAACTCTGCTTCACGAGCATGTGTTGCCTTGCCTTGAGGATCAGATGATAAGGTTTTCACCTGTTGGTCCACCTGACTGTTGGGTATATAAGCCTCCATGGTGCTATGGAAGAAAGGGCTTCTTACCAGTGACTAGAGGTCCGTGTCTCTGTCTCTCTGTCTGTCTGTGTGTCTTTGTGTGTTTCAACCTCCAGCCCCTTGCCCGAAGCTCGTGAACTGTATGGTAGTGCTCTAGATAGGTGTCTTGTGCTGCAGGTGGTCCTGACTTCTAGAAGAAAGCAAGTTGGTGAAGCCAAGGGGAACAAGCCAGTAAGCAAAACTCCTATGTGGATTCTGCACCAGCTCATATCTCCAGATTCCCACCCTTTTTGAGCTCCTGTCTGGACTTCCTTTGATGATGAACAGTGTTATGGAAGCATAAGCCAAATAATCCCATTTCTTTCCCAACTTGTTTTGATCATGGTGTTTTGTCACAGCAATAGAAGCTCTAAGACAATCAGCAATAAGGATATTTGATTTAAATAACATCTTTCAGCAAGCATAAAATTCTTCTTCTACAAATATGTACTTGCACACATAAAATGAATATTCCTGCTTCTATATAGAACTTAAATAATTTAATTAATTAACTAGTGTATTAAGTAAATATAAATAAATAATTATACTAACATGCATATCATCTTTCTGGTTCTAGAAGCAACCTAATTTTTCATGCACATTTACTCACTTATCATAGCAGAAAACTATTGAAATGTATATTATCATTTCAATTTACAGTTGAAAATAGAAAAAGCAAAGATTTTTAGCTATGTGGATGCAGGTTACAAAATGCCAGTTGATAATAAACCATTCAATAATTAAGGGAAGGCTGTTTGATTATAGAAATTATAAGCCATCAATTGTGCCTGATTGCTCCATAGACAACCTGTTGGAATATAGCCAAAGGAAAACAGCAGCTTTTTGTAAGAGAAAATATATTCAGTGTTCAGTGGATTCAAATGTATCCCCAATGAGATGGCAATGCCAGGGAAATAACATGTGATACGATAGCAGGTTTAAATTATCAATGTTAAAATATCAACAATTCATTACTATTACCATTGCAATGGCATCAGTGTCCTTGAAAAATACAAAGACTATCTTTTCCTCTATTCCCTTAGCAAGAATGCTTCCAGTTTTATTAATAAAAAAATAGAGCTTTTGGAGGGGAAGATAGAAACAAGACATTTTAGAATACCAATTTATGGAATTCATATTTTAGAAAATATAAGTTTTTAATCTAACAAAATAACATATTTTAATATAATAAAATAAACATATTTATAACAGAAAAGTCCTTGATATAATGTTTTTAAAGTGTTCTAGCACTTAGCATACTGTATTGTACATTCAGGTATGAAAAATAAGTGTCACTACATTTTCTGTGTAAAATTTAAAATAAAATACAATAAAATTTATACATTGGATATAATTATATTTGATATTAACTACTTTTTATTTTTTTAAATTTTTAATTTTTTTTTAATTTTTTAAATTTGATATTAACTATGCAATAGGTCCTGGTGTCATTGTTGATGGGTTCTCCATCAACAATGACACCAGGACCTATTTCTTCTGCATGTATTATCTTTTTGAGAACTGAGTCTTTTTGAATGCACTCCTTCCTAGGCCGGGAGGGATGGGGGTGGGCCTTGGATTTTCTCATTAGTTTTTGGCACTAAAATTTCTCAGAGTAACAGAGACCTAGATGGGATGCAGTTACTGTTCACTAAAGCAAGGACAAATGGGAGTTTTAAGAATGCTTATGGATGGCTCAGTAGTTAAGAGCACTGGCTGTTCTTCCAGAGGTCCTGAGTTCGATTCCCAGCAACCACATGGTGGCCCACAACCATCTGTAATGACATCTGGTGCCCTCTTCTGGCGTGCGGGCATACAAGGAGGCAGAATGTTGTATACATAATAAATCTTAAAAAAAAAGAATGCTTATGTGTGCAACTCAACAGATTGATGCCTGAAGAAAGAACTCCAGAGGTGTGGATAGTTCTTGATGAGAGAATTACTGTATTTCCAATGAGAATTGATTATCTTGTCTTCCTAAAAAGTAAAAATAAATAGTTGACTTTTTAAAGAGAAAAAAGCCAGAAAAAAATAAAAGTTAAAGCTTCATAGTCAATTTGATGATTTCAGTTGTCACTCATGGTCCCAATGAAATAAATGGATACATGACAGAATGCAGTGAGGTGTAAAAATGATGACTATACAAAGGAAAATCACATGACAAAGTAGCAAAGTGAAAAATCGCCTTGCAATTCCCTTATCGTACACTGCTTGTTAAGGTTTACATTAAAAGGCCTGAGGTGCTTTAATATCTCAAGTTAAGATATTTCATTTGAATTTATTTCAGATTGGAGGTGTTATAGGTGTCTGAGCAGTTACTAGCTATAAATGACGTTTATTTTGTACCACCTCAGTTTGTCATGAATGCATAGTTCAATGGTTCATAGGGAACAAACCCAGATTAGAGTTGCATTTCTAGCAAAACATGGTAATTTGTAAACAATTTCAGAAAGAGTTTCTAATAGGTTTTTTAAACATCTCAGGTTTCAGATTTGTGTGTTTGTGTGTGCATATGTGTTCATGCTCACACATGTGAGAATGTAAACAGAGAGACAGACAGACACACACATACACACACACACACAAACACACTGAGGGGGGATTGTAGGTAGTTTTTAAAAGTTCATATTAAAAATGTAAAGCATGTTTTACTACATACCTGGAGCTGATATGCATTATAGCTTATTGCATTGAACCATATTTACCTCATATATTTTGAAATATAAATCCAGCTTCTATATTAAACAAATTTAAAAGCTATGGACACTTGAATTCTGAATGGCTTCTCAAATATAACATCACCTCTAATTCTCTATAGGCATTCATCCCACAGATGATGCATGCAATTACATATTTGGAGAGATATTTAAAACAAGAGGCATAAATAGATACATACTTAATTATATAGTCATAAAGTTTTAAATTTTATTTGACATTCATTTTAATGATGTATAGATAAATGATCAAGTTCGTGAACATAAACAGAATTAGTAACTGCCTTGATTGATTTTGTTAGATGAATAATTATGTTATGCTTAAGGAAAGATTCTCAAATCTCCTTACCAAAAGCCAGACTCAGGAATTTTGTTTGACTATTCAGAGATTTAAACTTTCAGTACCACTGGGAAGTAATATAAGGAGATAGTCACCTTGTTTAGTCCAAAAGTAGTATCATAATGTCAAGTGAAGGAGGAAAGTTCATTGGGGAAAAATGAGGGATGTGGAAGATAGAAACTGATATATGATAGTGCAGAATGTTTGTCCAATCTTACCCTACAACTTATCTTTTGAACTTATGATGTACAAAATTTTTTCTTGATGTTTAATAAAATATGAGTTTTGCTGTTTAACCATCCATGAATATAGATCTCTGTTACAATCATAAGCACACATACACACATACATACATCCCAAGAAAATATTTTGCCTAATCTGCTCATATGAAACACTGAGTCACCTAACGAGATTGAGTGGAAAGTGATAAAATACTTGAATTGAACACTATATTTCAAGTGTTCTCATTGAGAACACTCACATATGCCAAAACAAACAACGATGAAGCAATAAACAAGGGCAAAATTAACTAATGTTTCTTTCCTATATCATTGCCTCCTATTTACCTTATTGAATACAGATATTGAGCTACTGCTTCACTTATTTTAACTTTGTGAATACTAGGACCTAATTTAGAATGATTTAAGTTTCATTCATAAATAAGCATATATTGCATGGAAAGTGTATACCATTATATGGATAATATATAGATTATAGTATTTAGTTGTATTTTGAAGAAACTGGTCATTGAACAAACACTCATCAATATTGAGGAATGACTATAAGAGTTTATGGGCCTCTGAGGCATAAAGCTGTTGTGTCTCTCTCCACCTATAACACTCAATAACTTTTGTTGAAATGGTTTCTGGGGATTGAACTGAGGACCTTGTCCAGGCTAAATCTACTGCTGAGCCATTTCTACAGCATATATCTGAAATTAGATATTAATACTATAGACTTCTCCACAGAGAACCCAATTCTAGAAGTTTTTAATGTCTTAAGCAGAAATCATCTCAAAAACAGAGATCCACATAGCTATCTAACACTTTTCAGTATTTTTGAAAATACCCCAACTTGTGAATTCAAATAGGATTGACAGAACAATGTGCCAAACACTTCTTTTGTTCCATTACTCTAACAGTGTAAATAATACATCATGTTCACAACAAGACAAGGATATTGCATTCACTAATTATTCATATATTCTCATTTAAATTTGTGTCATGAGCCTTGTTTAAAATTAAAGCATAGACTTGAAGCAAAACAAATATGACCATTGAGAAATATGTGTAAAACCTAGTTTCATTTGGGAAAGAATAGTAAATTCTAATATTTATTACAAAATTCTATTAAATTATGCTTAAGATGTAACTATGATATTAGTAGTATGAACTGTGAACTATATATAAATGAAGATGAAGACAGGAAGTTAGTTTAAAATGAAAAATAATACACTTTGTGATTTATGATGATATTATAAAATATAAATAAATAATAGGTATAAGATATTTTTCATCAAAAGTTTGGATCATAAGTTTTAATGAAGTTCCAAAAAAGGAAAAGAAATTAGAGTTGTTGAGAAGGTAAAGGATGCATATTATATGCAAAATTAGGATTTTGTTTACATTTAAATATTTTATGAATCTTCTGTTTGTGGAAGTTACAAGCTGGTTCCTATTGTCTGAACATTATATTTCCTAATGTGTATTACTTTCAGTCATTTTAAGTCCTTCATATTTTGATGCTTTTCATAATACTTTATTTGTAGGAAACCAAAAAGATATCTCTGATACAGAATTGTAACATGAGGGCCTGGTTGGTATCTGTCCCCCCATCAGGTCCCACAGCCATTTAGCCCCAAAGAAAACCACATAGAGAGTCTATATTAATGATAAACTGATTGGCCCATTAGCTCAGGCTTCTTATTAGCTCTTGTAGCTTATATTAACCCATTATTCTTATCTATGTTAGCCACATGGCTCAGTACCTTTCTCAACACGGCAGGTCACATTCTGCTTCTTCAGTGGTCTGGGCAGGAGTCACGGGAAGAGCTTCCTTCTTCCCAGAATTGTCCTATTCTCTTCATCCTGCCTCTACTTTCTGTCTGGTTGACCAGACTATAATTCCTGCCTGGCCAATCAGGGTTTATTTAAGTACAGACAATTATCCCAACCACAGAATTGGGTAATTAAAAAATTTTAAATTAGCTCTCAAAATGGTATACTTACTGAGGTCATCCTTTTTTTCTTTTATGGAAAATAAAAATATATTTTATATAACATATTATGATTACACCTCGCTTCCTGCAACTTCTCTAATTTCTTCCCAACCTTTCCTCTAATTAGGAATCATAACCTTTTTGTCTCTCATTAGAAAACAAATAGTCATTGAAAAAATAAAAATATAATAAAAAAGTAAAATATAAAATAGGGTAAAATACAAACAAACAAGCTAGAATATGACAACAAATAAAGAGAAGACAAAGAACAATGGAACAAGTACAAAAACATGTACACATATATATGTGGGGATACACAGGTTCACATACACATGATTCCCATAAAACATAAAACTTGAATCAATAGTATATAACCAAATGATCTATAACGTGTTGAATTTAAAAACCCTGACATAATCATTAGACAAAGATGTTAAGAGACGTCATTGAGTTTGCCTTATGCTGGCCATCTATAGGGATGCATCCTACCCTCAAATGTGACTTTTTTCCCCAGTGAGACTCCCTTAGAAAAACTAATTTTTCATTTGCAGGTGGTTATCAATTAGAGATTCCTTCTGGGTTAGCAAAGGGGCCATGTCCACTTCTCTTAGTTCTATGATTCCATCTGGTGCAGATCTGAGTTTGCTGCCACATTCTCTGAATTCGTATGTGATGTATCTGTGTCCTGCTGTGTTTGGAAGGCCTTGTTTCCATGGCATCATCCATCCCCAGCTCTTACAATTGTTCAGCCTCCTCTTCCACAGAGTTCATAAGCACTGAGTGGAGACATTTGATGCAGACATTCCATTAGAGATGAGTTTCGCAAGGTCTCAAACTTTAGGTACATTGTCTGGCCATTGTACTCTGAATTCATTTGTTCTCATCTTTTTAGATTTTAGATTTTAGATTTTTAGATTTAAGACCTCAGCATAAATCCACTTACACTGAACCTGATAGAAGAGAAAGTGGTAAATAGCCTAGAATGAATTGGAAAAGGAGACCATTTTCTAAATACAGCAGCAGTAGCAGAGACTCTGAAAGGAACAATCAATAAATAAGACTTCTTGAAGCTGAAACAGTTCTGTAAGGCAAAGGCCATGGTAAATGGACAAAATGACAGCCTACAAATGGAAAAAGATCTTCACCAACACTAAGCTGACAGAGGGCTAATCTCCAAAATATACAAATAACTCAATAAACTAGACATAAAAATACAAAATAGTCCAACTAAAATATGGAGTACAGAGCTAAAGAGAATTCTCAGTTGAAGAATCTCAAATGGCCAACACACATTTAAGAAACTGTTCAACATCTCTAACCACTAGGAAAATGCAAATAAAAGAAAGTTTGAGATACCATCTTACAACTGTCAGAATGGGTAAAATAAAAAAAAATGAGGACAGCTTATATTGGAGAGGATATGAAGTCAGAGGAACACTCCACCATTGCTGGTTGAAGTCCAAACTTTTATGCTTTGGTAATCAGTCTGGCAGTTTCTCAGAAAATTGCAATCAATTCACCTCAAGATACAGTGATACCACTCTTATTCATATACCCAAAGGATACTCAATCATATCACAAGGACATTTGTTCAATACTATTCATAGGAGCATTATTTGTAATAGTTAGAACCTGTGAACAACTTAGATGTCCCTCAACTGAACAATGGATGGAGAAAATATAGTAAATTTACATAATGGAGTACTATTCAGCTGTAAAAACATTGACATCATTAAATTTGCTGGCAAATATATGGAACTAGAAAAAGAAACTATCCTGAGTGAGGTAACCCAGACTTAGAAAAACAAACATAATATGTACTCACTCATAAGTGGGTATTAGTTATAAAGAAAAAAATAACAAGGCTACAACCCACACCTCCAGAAAAGGTAGGTAACAAGAAACACCCTAAGAAGGACACAGGATCACCTTGGGAAGGGAAATTAAATGAGATCTCCTGAGTAAAATGGTAGTGGGGGGGGTAAAGCAGAGGAGATGGGGGATGAGAACATGAGAGAAAGAGAGGATCAAGGCAGAAGGGCAATTTGGGAGAGCAATGATGGATCTTGATAGAATGAGCCAGTATGGGGTTAGTGAGAACCTTGATGCTAGGGAAATTCTCAAGAATCCACAGGGATGACCCCAGTTATAATGCCTAGAAAAAGTGGAGAACATGCCTGAACTGGCCTTCCCATGTAATCAGATTGATAAATTTCCCAACTTTTATCATAAAGTCTTCATTCAGTAACATGTAGTGAGAAGCTGCTTGTTTGTTTCCCAGCTGCCCAGACTTCCAAAATAACCACACAGAAACTGTATTAATTAAATCACTGCTTGGCCTATTAGCTCTAACTTTTATTGCTAACTTTTACATCTTAATTTATCCCAATTCCAGTAATGGATTGAATCAGATGCAGAGATCCACAACCAAGTACCAGGCTGAGCTCTTGGAATCTGATCAAAGAGAGGGAGAGGAAATATATGAGCAAGGAAGGTCAAGGTCATGATGAAGAAATCTACAGAGATAGCTGAGCCAAGCTCATAGAAACTCTAGATTGATAGCTGTTGAGCTCCATGGAACTGAACTAGGGTACCCATATATCAGAGACGATGGTGAAGTTTGGGCTATCTGAGGGAACCTTGGTAGTAAGTCCAGAATCTATCCCTTTTATATGAGATAGCTTTTTGGAGTTCATTTCCTATGGTGGGATGCTATGTTCAGCCTTAATGCAAGAGATAGAGACGTGGTTCTGTTGCAACTTAATGTAGCAGACTCCCCTTAGGAGCCCTTAACTGTCGGGAGGAGTAGATGGGTGGTGGACTCGAGAAGAGGCTGTGGTGGGGTGGAAGTAGGGATGGGAAGGAGAACTGTGATTGGAATGTAAAAGAAAGAAAGAAAGAAAGAAAGAAAGAAAGAAAGAAAGAAAGAAAGAAAGAAAGAAAGAAAGAAAGAAAGATTAATATTCCATGACTGTACTATTACAATGCTTACCTGGTTTTTATCGACCAGGTCACATACTGAAAAACTAATTTAACTCGGCAAACTTCATTGTGAGTATGGGAGAAAATTCACACATTAAAACATATGAACTTGAACTTCAGGGCTAGACCAACAACACAGTGATGAAAAGCACTTCTTGTTCTTTCAGAGGACTCAGGTTCAAACCAAAGCATTAACATCACAGCTCACAAGCATCTGTATCTCCAGTTCCAGAGCATCTGGTGTTCTTTTCTGATCTTTTCAGGTATCCTAGTGTTGTATATACACATAAAATAAAATAATAAAATAAAAATGTGAACTTCATTGTAAAATAAATATTTCAAAGTTTTCATTATTAAATTACCATTTATAAACCATTTTTATGACCAAAGTTGTTCATATAGAAAATATCAAAAACAATCTATGTGTAACTAAGTCACGAGCTGCTTAGGTCACACGTCACAGTATACATATCTTCACTTAACCCATGTATGATTCTTCATTAAAACAAGTGAAATCTAAAGAAAAAGAACTTTCGTCTTTAGTAAAAAAAAAAAAAATCTGTAGTTTACACACACAATTTACTTTCAGCTGGAAAGTACTTGACCATTTTGTAACTATAAAAAGTCCAGTGGAAGAAATTAAATTACTGACCCTGAGGAAGTTATTTTTTAAAAGGATGTGTGAGTTTACCTCCACAACCATTAATCAAAAAGTAGGAAGTGGAACTCTAAGAAAAATTAATTTTCAAAGGAAGCTTGAAGATTGAAGTCCTACTCATTGTGTACTATGATGTTCTAATAAAAATAGACATATGTGTGTGAATTTTGCCACAGATTCCAGCTACAGTTAACTAGTTTGCCAAGGCCTGACTCATAAACAGTGGCAGAAGGGTGATTCTTCATCTTAGCCTCAGATTATTTGCTGCAACAATCTCACATCATGCCAAGTCATATTTTACATGAGGAATGGGTCAGAAAGATGTCTATATAGTGCTCATATCAGAACTCTTTTGAACTAATAAGAGAAAAAGAGATACACATGCCTTCATGGAGAGAGATAAAAGTGATAGAAAAAAATTAATTTTTAAAATATGTGTACAAACACACACTCACAAAACATATTTTTCTGATATATATATATGACTTTTATTGATTTATATTCTAAATATTTGTAATTGACTGAAAATAACAAGTTGAATAGGATAATTAAAATCTGGAAATGGAGAAAAAAATAACAAACAGGAAAGTGCAAACGTGTTGGCAGGAGTCTACAGACCCTGAAAATAAATTGTCATATAAAACTCTAACAGGAAGGATGTTGACCAAGTTTCTAGTCTACAATATGTATGAATTTGTTGTCAGTTTTCCAGATCTTTCCTTCAAGAAGATTGCTCTATGTGTATTAGATAGAAGTCTAACGATTCTCACTTCACTCTTATAATTAGTTGAGCCATTCTTCCATTTTGATGAGACGTGTTTAAGTCAAATTAAAAATGCCAGTCATCACTTCATTCTTATCTCTCTTTATTATTTCCCATTTTTGTCTTACTTCTTAATTATTTTCTGGCTATCTTTATCTCTAATCTTTCTGGAATTGAGTAAATTAGAAACTTCCTAATGAGCAGAAGAACCTCAATCAAACTCAGACAATAAAGAAAATGATATGATAAGTTTGTAATGACCAATTTCCATATCAGGGTCACACATCAAAGAATGTTGTTGTGATGTGTAGGAATATGGCTAATGAAGACATTATGATATGGGTTTGAAAGTTAAGAAATCTATGTACTCTTTGGGTATCAGGATACAAATGCTTAGTATTATAATTGACTCTAATAGTTAATAAGAAATATTGATTTGATGGTGTGGGAAAATTCTGTATTCTGTCAATTATGTTTTAAATAAACAATGATTGGCCTGTAGCCAGGCAGGAAGTATAGGCTGGACACCTGGACAAGAAGTAGAGGTGGGTCAATGAGAACAGGAAAATTCTGGGAAGGAGAAAGCCCATACCTCCCCAGTCCTGCCCAGACATGGAAGAAGGAAGATGTGACTGCCCCACTGAAAAAGGTACCGAGCCATGTGGCTAACATAGATAAGAATGATGGGTTAATATAAGTTATAAGAGCTAATACGAAGCCTGAGCTAATGGGACAATCAGTTTATAACTTATTGAGACCTCTTTGTGATTATCTTTGGGGCTAAACACCTGTGGGACCTGGTGGGAGAACAGAAACCGCCAACAAGCAGGCCCTCATGTTACAATTTGAGGAATAGGAAATTGTATATGTTAACTATATATATATATATGTAAACTAGAACATTATATAATGTATATTTTTTAAATACTAATGAATACTATAATTTGGTTAGAATGAGGATATAAACTTATTTTTTACAATACTTTTAAGAATTTGTACATATTCATTCATTTTTAAAATAATGTATGAACACATAAGAAACAAGCAGATGGTGGAGGTGACACAGGAGCCATAATATTTATTTTGATAAAGTTATTGACAATTGAATAGGTTTCAAGTTATTAAATTGAAGAACATTTTATATTGTATAAGGATATAATCTATATAGAACATAAAATGCTATTTCTGTCTATCCATCATCATAATGCATTGTGCGAATTAAGGCAAATTAAATATGAGATTTAATTTCAAATCAATGTGTCATTCTTTTATTCTAAGGTCTCTGGGCAAATGGCATGTCACAGGAGCACAGAATTTCTAAGGATAGAGAATAATGAATAAGTGTTTATTCTTTTCATGATTCCTAAAAAACAAGCTAGATTTTAAAACTACCCACCCTGGTTAATCAGTCTTTCTTTGGTTTTCCAAGAAGACTAACTTCTACATTATAGGAAACTGGAGTTCTTGTTATAGCCATTTTCAACAATTATTTTCCCCAGGCTTTGCTTTGATTCTATGGGATATCCTGTACCTTGCCAGTAAATTACTTTTGTTTGCTAAAGAGATACGGATCAGTTTCTACTGCTTCCAAACAAATGCTTCCCAAAGACATAAACATTGTTTATTCGTTATCATTGATCTGAGGACTGTCAAACAAGTTGCAGTCATAGTTTGGAATAAGCAATTTGCTGCAGGAAATCAATGTAATCATTTGCCTTGAACATAAAATCAGATTAAAAGCAAAGCTTTTGGGAAAGTGAAAGGTCCTCTTATCCCTTCTAAAATTATGAGGATAAACAAACAATCAATTTTCTTATCAACTTATTATATAGGACAGATTCTCAAAATTTATTATTTTTATTGCCATGAATTATCTTGTAGAATACAGCACTAAGCTGCAACCATGAATACAAGGCAAAAGCTGTTACAAGGTAAAGTTGAAAACCCTCTAAGCAAAGGTGCTTAATAATGTCCCCTCGCTATGTAGACTACACAATGTCAGTCAGTTTTTATTCCTGTCAAATAACATTGTTTCTGTCTTATTTTATCAAGAAAACAGAAGTGAAGAAGGAGAAATTACTAAATAATTCTTCATCTACTTTTCTTCAAATTTTTGCAGAATCAATATTTTGATTAATATTCTTCCCTGTTCTTCCTTCTTTCCTCTGCTCCTTCTGCTGCACCTGTCTTCTCTCCTTCCTGCTTGTTCTATTATTCATTTCCAATAATCCTACTTCCACTTTAATGCCCTTTAAAAAAAAAAGTGAAAGAAAGCAGGAAATCTTACTTTTTCTGAATGTTGTTTACTTTTCCTCAAACTAGGCAAACAAGTGCCACACATTGTGCTTTGTACAACACTGTTGGCCCTTTCTTTACGGCTGCAGAATACTCCTCTGTAGATATGCCTTCTTAAGATTATGCATTACATTGTTGGACAACTAGCCTATTTATGTAACTTGTTATGCTAAATACTGCTGCAAATTTAATTCAAGAAGCTTAAATTTAAAAATATAATATCTGTGTTTATTTTTTAATATCAGTTTTTTCTTACTCATATACTTTCTTCACTTGTCACATGAAAACCACTACACTCCTCAAACTGGAAACACACACACACACACACACACACACACATATACATATATATAAAAACAATCTTCTAAATCCATTCTGCTTGTTGTCTCCATATTTTCAAGGCTTACCACACTTATGTATTAGACAACCAATAAGGGCACTCATCTCTGACAAATACTAAATATCGCTCTCTTAACAATCATTACTTTTGTATAGTTCATTGTCTGGCACAGTATTTCACACAATTTCCCCTTCCATATTAATAATAATGACTTTGTGAAGTCTTCCTTGTGCAACTGTTTGTAGTAGAGTCTATTTCACAGAATACTTGGGAGAGTGTTCTTCTAGCATTTTCCCCCATCAGTGAAGTTTCTTGAGCCCTAGATGCAGGAACTGTGATGTAGGTGTATTCATTCAGTGCTGCTAGGCTCCCCATGATCACTGGATCCAACCATTCTGTCTTTCTGTGGCTTTTTGGGTTAGTCTCCATTTCCTATGATGAAGAATCTTTGTTGAAGGGTGATAGTTAAATTTACCTTACTTCTGCTGATACTCTGTATTTGCCAGCAATACTGAAACAGTTTTTGTTCTGTTTTCAACATTGTATAGCTGACATTATTTTGACATACTTCTGTCTGTTTTAATATTTTCCTTACCCAGCTCCAAGAAGATCCAATTCACCAAAATTCTAATGAGAATTATTCAAACAATTATTTTATATTTTGTTATCATTTATCTGCTTCTTTTCTCAGCCCAGTTATCAGAGGTTACTTCTTAAGATACTGTGGAAGGCATAAGATAGAAACTTCAGCAAGTATATTTTGATGGGCTTCAAAGGAATCTCATCAAAGCGTAAGCTTATCGTTCATGTCTGTGTACTGGAGAGGAATACAGCTGTGCTGGCAGAGACAAAGGCATGGAATGAAGTAAACCGCATATGCAACTGCCTCTGAATGGAAATTACTGGCATGGCCAAACCTATTAAAGGCTTTCCTCAATTTCGTGGCTATGAGACTAGAGTGACTTTTCCATGAAAACACCCTGGTAATTAAAAAATCTTGAGCAAGGTTTCTGGTGCTGTGACACTCTGAAGAACTTGAATGGTTTAAGTCTGTGCCTGTCTGCCAACAATACCCAGTAGATGAGGCAGAAAGGCACTTCCTAGAATTTGATATGATCTTGACAGGACACTGTCTGTATTCCTAGTAATGTAACTTCTTAGCTTACATAAACATTTCTTTTTAATTTTAGAATTGGAGTCATAGGTTTATCCAGGGCTTTCAACTGTCTGAGATACTTGCTGAATCCTGACATTTTGACATTGGACGGCAAACCACAATCCTTATTCCAGCATTGATTTTCTTTGTGCACTTGGTTAAAAGAGAGATACCTTGCCACTTGATGTTTGTGGATGTGTCTACCATTTCCCTTTATCTTTTTAGTGCCCCTCTTACACAAAATGTTTCAATGATAAATGGAGCACCATACTACTCATGTTAAAATTATGATTCTCCTCTACCATACTTTTATAAACAAACACACACAAGTACACATACACAGTTATGAATTGTCGATAAATATAGTATAAAGCATTAACCCTAAAATGGTTAATGTTTTTCTTTTATGTCTTTTATTGATGCCTGTCTTTCCATGGACACTCAGTGTATGCAACAGCAACTAGCAGAATGCCACAATTCAATACATATTTGTTAAATTAATGAACAAAATAGTTAAAATTTCTATAAAATACCATCTAAAGATAACAAAAGAAAATATGAAATGTTATTTTGTAGAATCTTGAAAAAGCTCATGTGTTTAAAGTGTATCTTACATGAACTGGCTTTCTCAATGAACGAAATGAATTTTAAAATTGATTTTCTTTGCAATGGTTATAGGCAAGAACCTCCATAAATCAATTCAGCCAACATTTCTGAATTCATGCTGTGAATAAGGGACTTTGGAAAACAGTGAGAAGAGGGACGCATATTTGGTTTTGGTTTTTACTTTTTCTTATGTCCTAGATGGCAGTCATACTAGTTGTGGAAAATATATGTCATAAGGCAATGATATGTGTTTTAAAAGGGAAATAGATCAGCATATAAAAAGCCAGATGGTGAAGGATGAGACAGTAACACGAAGGAGTAAGCAGATAAATACTAGATTGGTGGCAAATTGATGACTAAGAACTAACATTATGTTTGAAAATTGGGAAGCTTTCTTCCCAATTTTTACATACTCATATGTCTTGTGTCTATACCAATAGAAACATAATAATGTCCTTTTTATAATTATAGATAAGTACCAAATAACCTAACAAATGACAACAATTTTATAAATTTTTAAGCCTAATTTTATATCTTAAATTTTATATTTATATTATATGATGAAACTTATGGTTTCAATAAGCTGTTTGATTTTCTTTGGTAAGTAGCAGTTCAACCGTAGACATAGCTATGTAAATTTTATATAAAAGGGAAGACTCACAGCTCCCCTTGCTTCGAGTATAAGATACACTTTTACAATTTATAGCATTCAGATAACCTGTAAAGTGTTTAAGATGCACAATGGAAATTCTTTAAGAATAACCTGTGGGAAGCAATAAGTGGATCCTGTGACGGTGGCCAGATGCCTCACTGCATACATTTCTGCAGTGTTCTCTCTTGTTTCTTTAATTACAGTACTTCTTCATCACACTATTTTTCTCTTCAGATCAGATTCTTCTGTCAATCACCTCCTGACTATGAATTAACACAATGATCAATATTAATTTATATTTAACACATGATACTTTGCAAAACCTATGATTTACTTTTGGAAGCATTCTGCTCATTGGTCAATTTTTTTTTTCTGCCAAGGATTCTGTTTCCTATATTAGATCATGGTGTTGTCTACAGTAGATGGAAATCTACTTTTGCTCTCTCATGTGCATCTTTGATCCACAATAAAATCATTCATTTTTTTCATGTTCTTCTAAATTTCTTCCATCCAAAAAAACCACTGAAGTTTTTCAAGGAAAGGAATGTTAGTCAATCATCCTGGACTGAATTCCTATGGAATTTGGCAATTTTAAAATTCTCTTCTAAATGTATCTCTTTTAAGAATTCCCTTTCAACATAATAAGCATCCGTATATGTATATTTTTATGTTATATGGTATTGTGTGTTGGCATCCATGTGATTACCCAGTTGCACAGGAACATGTCAGCATACGCATGTCTTCACAGAAGTTGTTATTAGGTGTCTTCCGTGGCCATCGTGCTGAATGTGCTGAGGTCTCCTACTAATTCACCTATTCCTCCTGAGTGGCTTGCCTTAAGGATTTGTAAATCCAAACTCTGTCTCATCCTCACATTGATGACAAGGCTTTGATCCATTTGATCCATTTTCATTCTTACTGAGCAAATTTAATTACTATAATAAAATCAAGTGGATTAGGATACTATGGCAGGAAGCACTTTTTCTCATAAAGTCAAAGACATTAATGACATTGTAGAGTCTGATTTATGATAGATATAGAGCACATATGATCAAAGTGACAATTTTTCACAAAATGAACTGTCTAAGATCTGGAGACTATGGAACAGGCACATGAAAAACTGATCAAGACATATTTGCAGCCCATAACTACTTAAACATATAAGAAGTTACATATCTGTAGCTTTTGAAAATAATTTTAAACATACATCTCAAGACAAAAGAAGAGCTTCAAACTACATGCAAGTTAGAAAGGAACTGGTTAGGATCTAGAAGGGACATCACTGCAAAAGAATCTGTCTCTTAAAAAACTGTGCCATTTTCTATCATGTGAAAGATGGAATGGCTTCTCTTGATGGGACCACCCCTGTCGTGACATCAAACCTGCTATGTTTTTACTGTCTATAGGCCGCACTGTCATTCATTGAGAATACAATCTTTACTGCAAAAGTTAGATACATTTGATCTGATCTGTTACCCACCTTTCAGCTTGTTGAGAAATTTAATAATATTTTAGACCAAGTTCATGGTGTCATCTACCTTATCTAGTTTGCTTTTCCATGTGTCAGAATCCACAAATCAGCAGTATTCTAAGATTCTGGAAGACAAATAACCCTGGTATCTCTGTCTCTAACTTTTTTTTCTGTTCCAGTGATTGAGAGAAAGCTCGTACTATTTTGATCAGATATGTTTTACTTGTGAAAACAATGTAATCTACCAATTATTGATGCAAGTGAACTAATATTACCACCCCCACTTACGTTCAACACTCAGGAAAAGAACACAGTAGAAACTTTGAGTTCAATAATTCTTTCTGTAAATGCACTTGATACTATAAATAGACATACTTTTAGAACGAGAATGAAGACTTTTAAAAAAATGCCCTAAATAACCAATAACTTTTACTTATTTTATGCATGAATGGTAGTGTGTAAGCTCTTTTTGTCATGGTAAGTTTCACAAAGCAAACACCAATGAACCTTGGATGCTAATAGTAATAAATAGCTTGTCTTGTTGGATGAGGAGACAATTACAGAGAAACAAATGGAATTGAAAACATTCTTTTGAATCCTACAAAATGGAGCACTTACTAAAAATCTATAAGCAGCAATTACTATGTTGTGAGGCTAAAAGCACATTATATTATTGTGATTTCTTTCTTATTGAAGTTTAAAATTTTGCTTATATTTAACCTATTGTATGAATAAAAGAATGCACATATAAAACCAAATGTAATTTTGCCAAATATCATGTGTACAAATTTCAAGTGACTACAGGATGCAATGGGTACACAGTGGATTTCACGAATTAAAAGTAATAGTAGTTATATAATTTAAAAACACTTGCCTTAAATAAGGATGACACCTGCAGTGAGCTAGAGTATGAATCTATGATGCAGTACCAGATGGGTTGAATTTTTAACTCCTAAAGCTTATCAGTAAATTTCCAGTAGTCATTTGATAATTGTAATTGCAGGGAACATTAGAAAAGAGAGTGACCCAAGATAGACAAAACAGAATTATATGTAGAAATCTAGGCACACAAAAAGTGGATTTTGTATTAGAATACTTAGGAATGTGTAGGTGGTTTTAAAATGTTCATTAAGTATTATAATAAAAAAATTAAAAATGTGGCATTATCCTTAATATTTTTATAGCAAAAACCAGACTAAAATTATGGTCTCATTTCTACTGATCAAACTCTGCATCTTTTTAAATTTTCTTTTGAATTTCCTCACCAGAAAAATATTACTGAAATCACTGGTGTAATTTGAAAAACCAAAATAGAGATAAATTTATAAAATACCTGATCTGTAATCTTTTAGCAAGCAGGACTTGGTGTAGGGAATATGCTCAGGGGTTAAGAGTCTGGGCTACTCATGCAGATGACAAAGGATTCTTTCTCAGTGACTAAATCCATCGGTTATTAAGTTCTAGGGGAATCCCATGCTGCTTACTGACATCTGTGGGCCTCAGGCAAGCACATGTTGCACATGCAAACATGTGGGTAAACATTTCCACACATAAAATAAACCTTTAAAAATAACATAATAAAAAATGAAAAATAAAGCAAAACTTTGGAAAGATCAATCGCATGCTTTAGAATGACCCACATTAGACCAAGAAATAACAATATTTATCAGTGAAAAAATCTTTATTGCTTCTTGTTTAAAAATGCAATAATAATCAATATCAACTTTTTAATTTTTATAAATACCCTCTAGTTGCATTAGAGGTGACATTAGGGACTTTACCTTAAATGTTTACAGTCTATTTTGTACTCTCTTAACAACTATTTGAAACAGCTGGAATTATTTCTAAGTTTATGGCTTATATTTATGAATATTCCAAAATATCCTGCATTTCGAATTTAATTAATGTATTTATACCACACATATTTGTTATCTTTAAAGATTCTTCAGATAAATGTCTTCAACAGAAAAACTTGATATTCCCAATACTCCTTAGAATAGCTGAGGTTTGGTATGCAGACGGTCAGTTTAAACTGATAATGAAAAAACTAAGAATTATCCCTTAAAGTAAACTATAAATATAGGGAAAATGATAAAACATTCACCAAGTTTTAAATTCTGTTTTGGTTTACTTTACATGTAACTAATTGGCTGGAGTAGCAGGAGCATACTTTGCAGATCCCCACTGGTTTCATCAAGAGTCTCTGGGGTGGAATGACTCAGGCCTCATTTTAAGAACACTCAATCACTTTTGGGAAATCACATGTAGTTCTATCATCCTGCAAAAATCTTTACCTGTGACAGCTTCCAAATTGCTTGGAACCCATCATGCACACCTAGGGATTTAGTAGAAGCAAAACACAAAGGCAGCCTTGGATTCTATTTTCTGCATTTTTTCCTTCCTAAAAAGAACCAGTTATTTTTGCCTCTTCTTCATCAACAAGAAGATGATCCATTATTTGTCTGTGAAAAATTTCTACAGTGATAGAAATGTCTTCCTCACATACTTTCCAAGTAAATTATAAATTAATTTATGAGTAAAGATGTTAATTTCTCTTCATGTACAACATGTAATATAGTATACATACATGTGTAAATATATATAAAATAAAATCCTATACTGTATTAAAGTAAATTAAAAATTAATAGCTTGAAAATTACTAGTGTAATATATATACTACAAATATATTTTTATATTAAATATATTTGTTATATATATATAATATTTGAGAAAGTGTATCACTTTGTAGCCATGGCTGCCAAAAATTGTTTTGTAGACCAAGTAGTTTCAATTCACAGACACTGGTACATCTTCATTTGTCCAGAGAGCTGTTTATGGCATATAAAGCCATGCCTGTAGGCATACATTTTTCTAAATAAATAAATTTTATTAAGAATTTAATGCATGTTTACTCCATTTGCATTATTTTTCTCTCTTTCCTCATTTCTTTCTCTCCCTATAACACCCATGATCTCCTTTTAAAAGGTTATTAGATTGTTAAGTATCTGTTTATAACTGTGTGTGAGTGTCTGTATGTCTGTGTAATCAGTCTATATATTTCATTTAATGTTTTCCAAATATATATATATCTATATATATCAGCTTAAACTTGTAATGAAAAAACTAAGAAATATATATGTATATATGTGTACACACACACACACACACACACACACACACACACATATTGGATTGACTACTTGAGACTGGATAGTCCAAAAGGACCAAAAGTACTTAGCCCAAGAGAAGTCTAATTCTCCCACTCTCAGCTCTCTTTAATGCCTGAAGTTCTTCATCTAATAGAGGATTTCAAGATATCCTGTATTCATGTTGGCAAGTTCACTTTTATTGTCATTATGCAGGACTTGTTTAAGGGATCAAATTGTTTGCATTTCATCATGGAGTTTCTCTGTCATAATATACAGGTACCTGCTCATTGTAGATGTTAGAATAGTATTTATTTCCATTCCTCCTCTGTGATGTGCCCTAGACCTCCGGTATAGTTGTGCTGTTGTATATTTATCTTCTGGGATTGGACCCTGAATGATCCTTTTGTTTTTCTTTTTTTTTTTGTCTTGCCTGGTTGTGGATTTCTGCAATGGTCTCTTTCCGGTATATAAAAACCTTTTTTGATGAAGCTTGAGAGCTACACTCATTCTGTTTTCATAAGTATTTAGAATGCAGTTAGACATTATACAGGTATAGGACATTTACAGTAGAAGGCTCTGCTCTAGGGTCCAATATTTCACCTGGGAAGTCAGCTAGCTTTACAGTAACTACTATTAATTCTCCTATCGAGTGGATTATAAGTCCAGTGATACAATTGTTGCCTATACTCAAGACATAAGTGCCTCTACTATACCCAGCGAATATTTTGCTGCACTATTTTTTGGTTCACATGTTCTACAACTTAGTAGGACTCTTGATTGCTTTTCTCCTTCAACATAGTGCATATTAATTTGGGATACTATATAATCTAGTGCTCAGGGAGGAACCTGCCAGGTGAGCTTCAGTTCATTTTCTCTAATCCTCTGTCTGAGACGACTTCACATTCAATTTATGGGAAGGAATCAAGGGTTTTGAGTTGTTTGTCATGGTATTTAAAGAGACACTTTATGATAAATATAGTATGTAATATTTAGGTACCATTATATCTTTTTTTAGAGAACCTTGAAAATTTTTTATGTTGTTACAATGTATCCTTGGCTACAAGCACAATTTAGAAACTTGACTGACAGTATAAAGCAGTTGTAAATAAGGAATGGCAGGAATTAGGCAACGAGTGAGTGAAGGGTAATAACCATAATAGGCAAGTAGTGGAAAGAGATAACAACCAAAACATTAAAACAAAATTATCTCAAACTTCGAGACTGTAATTCAATCTTTAAAGTGCTGTTTTGGAGCTCTTAAATTGTGTTATTCTAGATCCCTACAATTAAAGTTTCAGTGTTTTATTCTGTAACTACTATCTTCACATAAAATCTGACAAGCAGATTATGGGGAAGCATACACAATATGTCAGGCAGATAAATATTTGTTGGTTCAAATCAAATCATTATTGCTAGGACTGACCCTACATTCAAGTTGATTCATGGGTGAAACAAGAGGTACACATTGAGCTTTTACGTCCATTTTGATAAAAAAAAAACATCATTTTATTTTAGAACTGAGTATCTCATAATTTTAATTAAATTTTGAACATTTTATATAAATTTTTACTACAAAGTGAAGAATAAACAAAATCCCCAAATTCTATTTTTTTAATGAATCCTTCAGAGGAAAACTTTGGTATCTTGATAAGGAACTATTTATATAAAGCCCAAAATATGACATGTTATTATTTTAGTGGGGTATAAAACTCTAAGGATTTTTAATGCATCTATGATTTGTGTAAAATAATCAATAGTCAATTCTTCACATGAGAATTTAAGCTTGTAGTTGTTAATTCTACTGTTTTAATTTTCTTGCTGAGTCAAAGAAAATAGTTCTGGTTTTAGAAATCTATTGACAATTTTAGCATTTGAGAAATAGATATCACACAAATTAAAATAGATCTTTTAAAAATATTTGAAGATTCCATGCATACATACAGTTAAAAACTGTCATAATCACCAGATTATCCTCCTTCAACTTTCTATAAATCCCTCCTATAATGCCCACAACAAATTTATATTTTCCTCCTATACATAATTTCCTCTTCAACTTTATTTTCCATTTCTTACTGTTTTTCTTTTTAATTTTCCTCCTCTCTTTTTCACTTTTTACTCTCTTCCCTCTTCTATACCAACTGTGGTTACCTTTAATAACCTGCTGACGTGGGTTCCCCTCTGCATGTTGTGAATATCATTGGTTAATAAAGGAACTGTCTTGGGCCTATAGTGGACCTATAGGAAAACAGAGCTATGTGGGGAAAACTAAACTGGATGCTGGGAGAAAGGAGGCAGAGTCAGAGAGAACCCATGGATCCACCACCGGAGACAGACATGCTGAAACTTTGCTGGTAGGTCATGACCTCGTGATAATGCACAGATTAATGGATATGTGTTAAATTAAGATGTAAGAATTAGCCAATAAGAAGCTAGAGCTAATGGACCAAGCAGTGATTTTAGCAATACAGTTTCTGTGTGATTATTTCTGGGCTAAATGGCCCAGAACTAACTAGTAGTCTTCTTAATATACCCTGCAGAAGATCATACAAAGGAATATTCTGATATAGATGAAAGGAGAGCTCTTTTTTTTTTTTTTTTAGGTTTTTGACACAGGGTTTCTCTGTGGCTTTGGAGCCTGTCCTGGAACTAGCCTTGTAGACCATGCTGGTCTCGAGCTCACAGAGATCTGCCTGCCTCTGCCTCCCAAGTGCTGGGATTAAAGGCATGCGCCACCACTGCTGGGCAGGAGAGCTCTTTAGATTCCTCTTTTTACCAAGAAATCATTTTCTGTTAAAAACTTCTGGGGGAAGGAGAATTAATTATTTATGGGGAGGTCTGCCCATAATAGTTTTTCCTGCACAACTGGTTGCTCTAACACATGCATGAATATTGATCACACATTGGACTTAGTTGGCCATTGTCATAATTAAATAACATTTCCTTCTTTTTAACTTCAGTCTTTTTGACTTTGGAAAGAATAAATCAATTTAAAAAATATTGATAGGAGACATCGAGCTGCTACTTGGGACCCATATAGTTGAAGGATAGAATGAATTTCAAATTTTCCTCTCACTTGCACATAGAGCATACCCTCCCATCAACAATATATATGTTATATAAAATATGTATTATTAATGTATTTAATCATACACTAATATGTATTCAACAATATTATAAAATATATAATTAAGTACTATGCATCAAATGGTATATGGTAAATATCAAATAACTATACATATTATAAGCTGATATTATATATAAGTATAATATATATTAGTGTACCTATTTTTCTTGCAAAATTAAAATTCAGTTTCTAGAACTATTATCAAGAAACTCACAGCTAAACTACAGGTTCAGGGAATCTGACACTTTTGGGATCTGTGGACATCTGCATGCAATTGTAAATGTGGCACATGAATACATATGCATAAACAAACACATAATAAAAATGAAGTAAATCCTAAAAATTAGATGTATTAAATTAAAAATAAACTTAGTGGCAACTATAATTAATAAGTATATTGTTTCATCTTTATTGAAATTTTTTTTCAGTGCAAATGATATTAGATCAAAATTCTTTCCAATATGTACCCCATTTTCTTTTTTTTAGTTTTCAAGAAATAGTCATTATAATATCAAATTAAACATAAAAGCAAATATAACAAAGGTCAAAATTTGAATATGAGGGAAAACCACACTAGAAAAAGAGATAATTGGCCCCAAAGTGAGTTTATGTTTATTTCAACTTCATATAATGGGTAATTTTAAGTTATCTAATTATTTATACACTTGTGGGTTTCCAAATAATTTTTTATTCATTTTATTTTATTTTTCTAAAGAAAAAACTATTTTTTATACACACCAATCCAAGTCCCTATTCCCTCCCTCCTCCCTTTGCCTCCACTTATACCCCCACCCCACCCCTAACCACTCCACAGAGAGGGTAAGACACATTGCTTTGCTGAAGGTCCAAGGCCCTCCCTACTTATCTAGCTGAGCAAGGTATCCATCCAAAGAGAGTAGGTTTCCAAAAATCCAGTAAAAGCAGTAGAGATAAATTCTGGAGCTACTCCCAGTGGCCCCTCAGTCTGCCTCAGCCATGCAACTGTCAACCACATTTACACGGACTTGTTTGGACCTCTGCTTGTTCATTCCCTGTCCAGTTGGAGTTAATGAGCTCCCATTATATCAGGTAGACTGTTTCAGTGGGTGTATCAACCATGGTGTGGACCTCCTTGCTTATATTCCCAATCATCACACTCTTCAACTGTACTTTGGGAGCTCAGCCCAGTGCTCAGATGTGGGTATCTGCCTCTGTTTCCATCAGTTGCTGGATATAGGTTCTATGGTAATATTTAAGATATTCATCAGTCTGACTACAGGGCAGGGCCAGTTCAGGCTTAGGGTTTTATGTGGCCATCCTTGTGGATTCCTGGGAATTTCTCTAGTACTGGGATCCTTACTAGCCCCATAATGGCTCCCTAAATCAAGACATCTCTTTCTTTGCTCTCATCTCTGTCCTTCCTCCATCTCAAATATCCCATTCCCTCAAGTTTTCCTCCCTCATTCCCTTCTTCATTCCTGTTCTCTTTCCACCCTACCATTTCCTCCCACTCCCATATTCCCAATTTTGTCAGGTGATCTTGTCAATTTCGGCTTTCCATGCAGATCATTATATATTTTTCTTAGGGTTCACTTTGTTTCTTAGCTTATCTAGGATTACATCATATTGATAGGCTCAATATCCTTTGTTTATAGCTAGTATCCATTGATGAGAGAGTACATACCTTATTCATCTTTTGGAGTCTGTGTTACCTCATTTAAGATGGTGTTTTCTAGTTCCATCACTGTTTGTTACTGCTGAGTAGTACTCTAATGTGTAAAGGTACCACATTTTCTTTATCCACTCTTTGGTTGAGGAGCACCTTGGTTTTTTTCCAGGTTCTGGTTATTACAGATAATTCTGTTGTGAACATAGTTGCGCAAATGTCTTTGTAGTATGAAGGAGCATCTTTGGGTATATGCCCAGGAATGGTATTTCTGGATCCTGAGGCAGGTTGATTCCCAATTTCCTGAGAAACCACCATACTGATTTATAAAGTGGTTGTACAGGTTTGCATTCCCACCAGCAATGAATGAGTGTTCCCTTTACACTCATAACTCTCCAGCATAAACTATCATTTTTTTTTATCTTAGTCTTTCTGACTGGTTTAAAATGGTATCTCCGAGTTGTATTGAATTGCAATACCCTGATGGAAAAGAATGTTAAATATTTCCTTAAGTGTCTTTTTGCCATCTGAGATTCTTCTGTTGAAAATTTTCTGTTTATTTTTTAATCCCATTTTTAATTGGGTTATTTGGAAATTTGATGTCTAGTTTATTGAGTTCTTTATATATTTTGGAGATCAGTCCTTTGACTCATGTAGGGTGGTGAAGATCTTTTCCTATTCACTAGCCTGCCTTTTTGTCTTATTGACTATGTCCTTTGCTTTATAGAAGTTTCTCAGTTTTAGGAGGTCCCATTTATTTATTGTTGTACTCAGTATACGTGATACTGGTGTTATATTTAGGAAGCAATCTACTCTGCCCATGCATTGAAACCTACTTCCAACTTTCTTTTCTATCAGGTTCAGTGTGTTCAGATTTATATTGAGGTTTGTAATCCATTTGGACTTGAGTTTTGTCCACTGGGATAGATATGCATCTATTTTTATTTTTCTACAAGTTGACATCGAGTTATGCCAGCACCATTTGTTGAAGATGCTTTTATTCTTTTATTGTATAATTTTAGCTTCCTTGGCAAAAATCCAGTGTGCATAGGTGTGTGAATTAATACTCATGTCTTTGATTCTAGTCCATTGGTCAGCCTCTGTGTTTTTATGTCAATATCAAGCTATTTTCTTTACTGTATCTCTGTAACAGAGCTTGATGTCAGGGATGGTGATGCCTCCAGAAGTTTCTTTATTGTACAGGCTATGCTTGGTTTTTTGTTTATCCATATGAAGTTTATTATTTTTCTTTTAAGGTCTGTGAAGAATTTTGAAGCTACACATTGATTTTGGAAGGACTGACATTTTTATTATGTTGATCCTACCTATCCAAGAACATGGGATAACTTTCCATTTTCTGATATCTTCTTCAATAGCTTTCTTCAAAGGCTTAAAATACTTGTTGAATAGGTCTTTAACTTCTTTGGTTAGTGTTACCCCAAAATATTTTATGTTATTTGTGGCTATTGTGAAAGATGATGTGTCTCTGATTTCTTTCTCAGCTTCTTTACCATTTGTATATAGGAGGGCTACTGACTTTTTTTGAGTTGATCTTGTATCCTGTCACATTACTGTTGGAGTTCTTTGGTAGAGCTTTTGGGTCACACACACACACACACACACACACAAGCACATATTATCATATCATCTACAAATAATAAAAGTTTGACTTCTTCCTTTACAATTTGAATCCCCTTGTCTTCTTTTTTTGTCTTGTTGCTGCTGTAGCAAGAACTTCAAGAACTATATTTAATAGTTATGGATAGAGTGGACAGTCTCCATTTTCAAAATATAAGAGCATAAATAGCACCTTGAGAATAAAAAATATCTCAGTTAACAAATAACGTATTTCCTCATGTACATTTAAGTATTAAATTTGTAGTAAAATATAAACACACCTTTGTCTTTTCCTCCCCAAACCTATGAAGTTTTCTCTATTGTTGAATTTTACCTTGACAGAATGCTAGGCTGCCACACCTAGAGTTGGATAAGAAAATTGACTCATCATGGGCTCAAGGAGAAATTTTAAATACCTGATTGGCAAGAAAGCCATTTTACCTCTTTTGTTTGGGCCTTGATATATTTATTCATCATTGGGGCTGAAGAGATGGCTCAGTGGTTAAGATCACTAACTGTTCTTCCAGAGGTCCTGAGTTCAATTCTCAGCATCCACATGACAGTTCACACAGACAAAACAAGCAAACAAAAACAACTAACAAAGACATACTTGTTGAAAGCAAAGTGGGAAAGAAGGAAAAGAGGAATGAAGACAGGAAAAGATGGTCTATATTCAGGAAAATTAAAAGTCAACTGGTTAAACAAAAAAATGTAGCATGATTGGGCATCTCTTGGGTATATTCCCAAGAGTGGTATTGCTGGATCCTGAGGTAGGTTGATTCCCAATTTTCTGAGAAACCGCCACACTGATTTCCAAAGTAGTTGCACAAGTTTGCATTCCCACCAGCAATGGATGAGTGTTCCCTTACTCCACATCCTCTCTAGCATAGGCTATCATTGTTGTTTTTGATTTTAGCCATTCTGACAGGTGTAACATGGCATCTCAAAGTAGTTTTGATTTGCATTTCCCTGAGAGCTAAGGAAGTTGAACATGTCCTTAAATATCTTTTGGCCATTTGAAATTCTTCTTTTGAGAATTCTCTGTTCAGTTCAATACCCCATTTTTGAATTTGGGTTATTTAGAATTTTAATGTATAGTATCTTTAGTTCTTTATATATTTTGGAAATCAGACCTTTGTCTGATGTAGGGTTGGTGAAGATCTTCTCCCACTCAGTGGGTTGCCTTTTTGTCTTAATGACCGTGTCCTTTGCTATACAGAAGCTTCTCAGTTTCAGGAGGTCCCATTTATTCATTGTTGCTCTTATTGTCTGTGCTACTGGGCTTATACGTAGGAAGTGGTCTCCTGTGCCTATGTATTGCAGGCTAGTTCCCACTTTCTCTTCTATCAGGTTCAGTGTGGTCGGATTTATATTGAGGCCTTTAATCCATTAGAACTTGAGTTTTGTGCAAGGTGATAGATATGGATCTATTTTCATTCTTCTACAGGTTGGCATCCAGTTATGCCAACACCTTTTGTTAAAGATGATTTCTTTCTTCCATTGTATAATTTCAGCCTCTTTGTCAAAAATCAGATGTTCATAGGTTTGTGGATTAATGACCGGGTCTTCAATTTGATTCCATTTGTTGACGTCTCTGTTTTTATGCCAATTCCAAGATGTTTTTATTACTGTGGCTCTGTAATAAAGTTTGAAGTAGGGATGGTAATGTCTCCAGAAGTTCCTTTATTGTATACGATTGTTTTGGCTAGCCTGGGTTTTTTGTTTTTCCATATAAAGTTGTGATGGGGATTGCATTGAATCTATAGATTGCCTTTGGTAGAATTGCCATTTTGACTATATTGATCCTATCAATCCAAGAGCATGGGAGATCCTTCCATTTTCTGAAATCTTCTTCAATTTCTGTCTTCAAAGACTTAAAGTTCTTGTCAAATAGATCTTTCACTTCCTTGGTTAGTGTTACCGCAGATACTTTATGCTATTTGTGGCAATCGTGAAAGGTGATGTTTCTCTCATTTCCCTCTCTGCTTCTTTATCTTTTGTGTATAGAAGGGCCACTGATTCTTTTTGAGTTGATTTTGTATCCTGCCACATCACTGAAGGTATTTATCAGCTGTAGGAATTTGCTAATAGAGTTTTTTGGGGTCACTTATGTACACTATCATATCATCTTCAAATAACGAAAGTTTCACTTCTTCCTTTCCAATTCCAATCCCCTTGATCTCCTTATGTTGTCTTATTGCTATTTCTAGAACTTCAAGCACCGTATTGAAGAGCTATGAAGAGAGTGGACAGCCTTGTCTTGTTCCTGATTTTAGTGGAATTGCTTTGAGTTTCTCTCCATTTAATTTGATGTTGGCTGTTGGCTTGCTGTGTATTTTGCTTTTTCAAGTATGTTCATAGCAGCATTATTTGTAATAGCCAGAACCTGGAAACAACTTAAATGCAACTCAGTGGAAGAATGGATAAAGAAAGTGTGGCAAATCTACACATTAGAGTACTGCTCAGTGGTAAAATCAATGATATCTTGAAATTTGCATGCAAATGGATGGAAGTAGAAAACACTATCCTGAGTGAGATATCCCAGACCCAAAAATATGAATATGGTATGTACTGACTCATTAGTAGATTCTAGCTATAAACAAAGGCAATTGAGCCTATGGTTCACAATCCTAGGGAACCTAAGTAATAAGGTGAACCCAAACAAAAACATATATAGATCCTCCGGGAAATTGGAAGCAGACAAGATCGCCAGACAAAAGTTGGGAGCATTGGGGTGGGGTGGGGTTGGGTACAGGGAGAGGGGGAGAGAGAAAGGAGAAGGGGAGGGTTGAGGAGAGCTTGGGGGAGTGGAATGGTTGAGATGGAGGAAGGACAGATATGGGAGCAAGGAAGAAGATATCTTAAATAAGGGAGGCATTGTGGGGTTGGCAAGAGGCTTTACTCTAGAGGGGGTCCCAGATGTCCACAGATAGGATCCTGGGCAGTAGAGGAATGGGTGCCTGAACTGGCCTTGTCCTGTAGTCAGACTGATGACTATCTCGACTATCACCATAGAACCTTTGTATGGCGACAAATGGAGATAGAGACAGAGACCCACATGGGAGTACTGGACTGAGCTCCCAAGGTCCAGTTGAAGAACAGGAGGGAGAATATGACCAAGGAACTCAGGACCACGGGGGGGGGGTTGATTCACTCACTAAGAGAGTGTGTCTGAACTAATGGAAGCTCACCAAAGCCAGCTGGAATGGGACCGAACGAGCATGTGATCAAACTGAACACTCTGAATGTGGCTGACAATTGGGGCAGACTGAGAAGCCAATGGTAATGGAACTGGGGTTTGTCTCCACTACATGTACTGGCTTTTTGGGATCCTAGTCAATTTGGATGCACACCTTCCTAAGCCTGGATGGATGGGGGAGGGCCTTGGATTTCCCACAGGGCAGGGTACCCTGCCCTCTCTTAGGACAGGAGCAGGAGGGGGGAAGGGTGAGTGGGGGAGCAGGAGGGAAGTGGTAGGAGGGGAGGAAGTGGAAATTTTGTTTCCTAGTATTAATAAAGTAATTTTAAAAAAGAATGTTACTCTGGATTCCTTCTCTGTTGCTGTGGTGAAATGTTCAGACTAAATACTCCGTGAGGAGGACAGAATTTATTCAATCATATGTGTGTATGTCACAATCTCTCATTTCAGATAGGCAGAGCAGATCTCAAAGCAGGAATCTGAAAGTGGGAAATCAAGCAGAGACTATGTAGAAACACTGCTTTCTGACTTCTTTACTACCTTTAGCTTATCTAATCTTTCTATACAGCCCAGACGTATCTGAACGGGTAGTCTGCCACCCACAGTTACCTCAGTACTCCATATCAATTAGCAATCAGGACAATGTACCAAAGATATGCTTACACGGCAGTCTGGTTAAGGCATAAGGCAACCCATCCTTTCAGTGGAAGTTCCTTCTCAAACATGTCAACAAGCAAGATCTTAATCACAGAAAACATACACTTTTTTCTTTTTCTTTTTAAAATTCATTTTATGTTTGTTGGTTTTAAAAGGAACTTTTTATGTGTGCCTAACTAGCCTGAACTCACTATGTACACCATGTTGGCCTAGGCCTCATAGTATACTGAGATCCCTTGCCCTCTGAGTGCTGCTGTTAAAGGTATGTGCCACCATGCCCAAATGAAACCTTATCCTTGTAGGAGCTCAAAATGTTTTCTAGCAAGTTGTTTTTCATTTTAGCATAATATATATGCTTCAAAAAATAAAGAAACGAAGATTGTCATTTTGGGAAATGAATTTGTTCATTCAAAATACATGATTCTCATATACTGTAAATATTTTTGTATAAACATATGTTATGAATGCTTATACATAACAACTTTATGACTAAATACTTATATTATGGTTTCATTTAAAAGAACAGATAGTAATTTTGAATAATAAACCAAAACTCTGAAATTATAATGTAATAGTGAATGTAGATATAAAATGTTGTCACTTGGTGAAATTTGATAATATTTTGGATGAAAATTTACAAATTCTCTCTGGTTAAAGAAAGAATGAAATTCTCTTAAAGTGATTTAATTTTTCCTAAAAAAATCAAAGAACATAATAATGTTCAAATCTAAAGAATCAAATGAACAAATAAAAAAAATACCCTTATGGAAAGATATCTAGATAGTAGCATAGCATTAGCTGCTGTTTCAAGTACCTGATTTGTTTTACCTGAATCCATGAGGCAGCTCCAACTATCCATAACTTCAGTTCCAATGTATCTGACTTGCATTTCTAAGTTCACAGTAATGTGGCAAACATCTGCTGAACAAATAAACATTCAGGCAAAAACACTTAGACTTTTAAATAAAATAATTTTAAAATGAAAATACACTTTCTATAACAAAACATGTTTAACAGCCTTTTGCCATTGCAATGAAATGGGCTAGATTTTTTAAAAATGTTAGTTTATTATATGCTTATTCATAGTTAAACAGAACTAACTTGGGTGCTTGAATAGATAGTTTAAACTAGTACTAAATTTTAATTTATTTCATCTTTGTCTTAAAAACTGATTATTACTTTGGGTTTGATTCTGTTTATCTGATATATATCAGGTTATTTTATATATGATTATATATATTCTTTTTGTCAATATCCCTATTTTACTTAGTGGTTGTCATTCCTAAGGGTGGCGTATTGCTCTGTATCTAATCGAAAATAAATAAGAAGTATGATTACGTAGTTTGGGGTTAGTGAGGTCTAACCTTTTGCATAATAGATTTAAGTTCCATGTATTGAGGCCTCAAATTTTCTTTTGCACACAGATACAGAGATGCCTATGTGCAGCACATTTATTAATAAGTGCTTTAAAGAAACCAAGAGAAAGTGAGAGAAGAGTGTGTAGAGAATTTTAGTATGTAGTTAGTACTTTGCAAGTGAATAGAGATGAAGAACCTCTAATAGCTTCCTAGGCAGAAAGCCAGGGTATTTAGGGAATGTTTACACTCAGCAGGCAGAGCAAAGAGAAATCAATGTAGCCAAAAGCCAAGGGCTAGTCCATCCCATCCCATCTGATCACTGAGCAGCTTGACCTCATTGTCCAGCCACCATGACTGGGATGTCAAGCTACAGAGAGCTTCCAGGAGAGGCTGCAGATGGCTAAGATTATCTCATGGGTAACATTCTACAGCCATATTTGAGCATTTCTAAGTATCCACTTAAAGTATAAATTGCATCAGATAATCTAATTTAATTATAGTTCACTTGATAAAGTAAGAAAATTTTTCTAGTTCGTAGAAAATACAATTCAGTTCTTTTAAATTTGTTTTCTGTACTTTACAGACTATAGTGAAGGATGCTTAAAAGAAATCCCACACTAGCTCAGAATTTAGACTAATTGATGGTTATTTATTTAGACATAGACTCACAAATTAATGTCCTCTGATGGAAGGGAGACCAGTAACTGAATACCACAGCTGGAAAAGAGGCCAGACACATGCTTTACATAAATAGTATAAGAGGCCACGTCCTAGTGTGCGGTTAACTTAACGGATACTGGCTGTAGGATTTCCTACTGCAATATAGTTATGATTTTGTAACTCATTCAGAAGCATATCAGAGTTTCTAAAACTTTTTCCTATGCATAGGATTCTGGCCTTAATTTCTCTAGATTTTTTTGCAAATACATGTTAATTTTGTTAATTCTTAAACTTCATTGTTTTAATAATCTTCTACTATTTGTGTAATAGGGCAATTGCAGTCTATGCCCAAGTAATGCACATGAATAGACCAATAGTATTTCTATTTTAAAGAAGGAATTAGAACACCCACTTCTAACTTATATTTTCAGTTGAAAATATTATTATTGTTCTTTTTCCTACTGTTCTTCTGAAGAGGAAGGCTTGTCCTTGCCTCTTCTTTCTCTTTATCTCTGTATTTATCTTTCTCTCTCCCATCCCCCATCTCTTTTATCTTAAAAAGACTCCCACATAAGCTCTTAAAAATATTGTTATTGGTTTATTTGCTGAAAATCTACTCTTTTCCTTCATAGTGTTGTCCTGAAACTCATGTATTTCAGTTTGAACTTGTTTTCTTTTTGGAGTTTCATTTGTTCCTAGATAATTAGAAAGACTAAGCTGGTTAGTTTTTCATTATCTACTTGTGCTAGATCACCAAAATGTCATTTAATTTATAGGCAACATGGTTCATTGCAAAATATTATATAAGAAAGTTATTGTAAAGAATGTCTAAGGCTTCAGGAACACACATTAATCTCATCCTTGATCTTCATGTTATAAAACCATGAGCCTGACTTGATCTTACCTCCGCCCCTTCAAAAAAATTAAGAAGGTTGAATTGACTATGAGGAGTAAAAAAAAAAAAGTTTAATTTTGAAAAATCAAAGTTTCTTTATTTCGTCCTCCACCTCCATCTAGTGTCTTGTGTAAAATATTCGTGTCCCCAGAAATGGGGCTAAAGTAACAGGGTAAACTGGAAAGTACAGATAACCATAGAGTGTCCCTAACCCAATGTCAGCTGATAAGAAAACTTGAAGTCAGGGATGGTAATGCCTCCTGAAGTTCCTTTATTGTAACAATCCTATACAATAAAGGAACTTCAGGAGGCATTACCATCCCTGACTTCAAACTCTATTACAGAGCTACAGTAATGAAAACAGCTTGGTATTGGCATAAAAACAGAGACGTTGACCAATGGAATCGAATCGAAGACCCAGATATTAATCCACAAACCTATGAACACCTCATATTTGACAAAGAAGCTAAAAGTATACAATGGAAGAATGAAAGCATCTTCAACAAATGGTGCTGGCATAACTGGATGTCAACCTGTAGGAAAATGAAAATAGATCCTTACTTATCTCCATGCACAAAACTCAAATCCAAATAGATTAAAGACCTCAATACTAATCCGACCACAATTAACCTGATAGAAGAGAAAGTGGGAACTAGCCTGCAAAACATGGGCACAGGAGATCACTTTCTATGTAAAACCCCAGTGGCACAGACAATAAGAGCTATAATGAATAAATGGGACCTCCTGAAACTGAGAAGCTTCTGTAAAGCAAAGGACACTGTCATTAAGACAAAAAGGCATCCTACTGAATGGGAGAAGATCTTCACTAACCTCACATCAGACAAAGGTCTGATTTCCAAAATATACAAAGAACTCACGAAACTAGACATTAAAATTCTAAATTACCCAATTAAAAAATGGGGTAATGAGCTGAACAGAGAATTCTCAACAGAAGAAGTTCGAATGGCCAAAAGATACCTAAGGTCATGCTCAACTTCCTTAGCGATCAGGGAAATGCAAATCAAAACAACTTTGAGATAGCATCTTACACCTGTCAGAATGGCTAAAATCAAAAACACCAGTGATAGCCTATGCTGGAGAGGATGTGGTGTAACGGGAACACTCATCCATTGCTGGTAGGAATGCAAACTTGTGCAACCACTTTGGAAATCAGTGTGGCAGTTTCTCAGGAAATTGGGAATTAACCTACCTCAGGATCCAGCAATACCACTCTTGAGAATATACCCAAGAGATGCCCAATCATACTACAAAAGAATTTGTTCAACTATGTTCATAGCAGCATTATTTGTAATAGCTAGAACCTGGAAACAACCGAGGTGCCCCTCAATGGAAGAATGGATCAAGAAAGTGTGGAATATATACACATTAGAGTACTACGCAGCAGTAAAAACAATGACATCTTGAATTTTGCTTGCAAATGGATGGATATAGAAAACGCTATCCTGAGTGAGGTAACCCAAACCCAAAAAGACGATTATGGTATGTATTCACTCATTAGTGGACCCTAGCCATAAAACAAAGGACACTAAGCTTATAGCTCACAAGCCTAGAGAAACCAAATAGCAAGGCAAACCCAAAGAAAATCATATATAGATCCTCTTGGAAATTGGAAGCAAACAAGATTGCCAGAAATTTCGTCCGATGGATGAAGATAGAGACAGAGACCCACATTCACACCAGAGCAATGGATTGAGCTCCCAAGGTTCAGTGGAGGAGCAGAAGACAGAAGACAACAAATCCTAAGGGTTCAGATCCAAATACATGCAAATAAGAGCAATGATTAATACTGGAATACTGGCAATCTCAACTAAAGAAATTTGTGATAAAAAGTCCATAATAAGACTGACCTTGGACTGAACCAGCTACCTTGGCCGGAATTGGCCTGAGAAAGCAAGCTCCATGCGAGTGGGAGTGGATCAACTCCAGGGATATTGGCAGGCCAGGACTGAGCCAGAGAACTGGGCCAGAGCAGACCTGAGACAGTGAAACCCACAGGAACAGAAATTTCATCCGATGGATGGAGATAGAGACAGAGACCCACATTCACATCAGAGCAATGGATTGAGATCCCAAGGTGCAGTTGAAGAGCAGAAGGTGGGAGAAGATGAGTAAGGAAGTTAGGACCATGAGGGGCTGGTCCACCTACTGAGACAGTGTGCCTGAACTAATGGGAGTGCACCAATCCAGCTGGACTGGGACTGAATGAGCATATGATCAAACCAGACTCTCTGAATGTGGCGGCGAAAGGGGGCGGACGGAGAAGCCATCAACAATGACACCAGGACCTATCTCTTCTGCATGTATTATTTTTTTGGGAACTGAGTCTTTTTGGATGCACACCTTCCTAGGCTGGTCAGGAGGGGGGTGGTCCTTGGACTTCCAACAGGGCAGGGCACCATGCCCTCTTTTAAGGAAGAAGGGGGAGGGAGGAGGGGTGGCAGGTAGCGGGAGGGGACCGGAAGAAGGGGAAGAAATTTTAAAAAAAAATTATTTATTTAATTATGTTTTTGAATGGAAAAAATAAAAAAAAGAAAACTTGTCATACAACAGGCAAGGCTCGAAAATAAAATTTGTGAAAAATCCCTAGATATGAGCCAATCAGGACTGAACATTGTAGGAAGAGGGCTTGCTTTTTTGTCCTAGATTCCCAGAACCAAAACTCGCCACACAGAAACTATATTAATTACAACACTGCTTGGTCCATTAACTCTAGCTTCTAACTTATTGGCTAACACCTACATCTTAATTAAACCCATTTCTATTAATCTTTGTATCACCACGTGGCAGCGGCTGACCAGCTAAAGTTCCAGCATGTTTGTCTCTGGCAGTGGCTCCACAGTCTCCTCACTCTATCCTTTTTTGTCCCAGCATTCAGATCTGTCTTCCCTGTCTACCTAAGTTCTGTCCTATCAATAGGCCAAGGCAGTTTCTTTATTCATTAACCAAGAAAAGAAACACACAGACAGAAGGACCTCCCACACCAGAACCTGACACCCCACACCCTGCTAATGTAACTTTCATGGTTTTTGCCTTTAAATAGTACCCTTTTGAACGGTTGGATAACTACTCTGGCTGCTGCACTGGTGAGGTACCTGCCAGCTTAAACAAGTGTAAACAATAAACCCTGCTTTTGCATTTCGATGAGTCAGTCTCCCTGGTGGTCTTTGGGGTCCACACAGACTGAACCTAATAAAAATGTTATAAAAAGTTGGTCAAATCCATTTTTACTAAGTCTACAACTTCAGCAAATTACTTAATCTCTTTCTTTTATGATTTTTTTTTGTAAATTGGCTTTAATACTTATGAGTGTCATCTGTAAAGTAATAAACCTGTGGAAAAGAAAGCCTTAGTGTACTTACATGATGAAAAAAACTGTCCCTTAGAGTAGACTGAGCTGAACTCGTGTATCTGAGGGTTAAAATTATTTGATTACCGACACAGGATTCTTGACAAATGAGAGAAGCACTGCTGTACAAGCTCTTTTTCTTTTTTCTATCTTTCTTTTTTCTTTACAGTTCCATTTTTAAACAAAGTCACAATCAATAAGTCAACTGCAGAGATAGTGGACCCGCCACTATGCTTACATAGATATTGTACATTTATGAAAATACATACTCTATTCTACATTGAGCAAGTTGGTTTATTCCCAAGTTGTGTTCATATTGGCAAGTTCTCCCACATTGTAGTGCTGGAGCTAGGTGTTTCAAAACCAAAACAGCCATTTGGTAACTTACTACACAAAGTAAATTTGTCTTCCTTTTGGAAACAAAGATAAAATAGGTATGGAGAACTTAGATCTTTCAAGGGCCATCATGCACTGAAGACAATAAAACTGTTTTCAAGCAAATTCTCCACATCTGTTAATGTTTTGTCTGGTAGTACCTTCTGGTTTCCAAGGAAGGAATCGATGTTGCTTTAGCTACAACAAATTTGAGTATCTCTGTCATTCACTAAGGCATTTGACACAACATTCCCTGTCAAATCATAATTGCACTGAAAGGGGTTATTCAATGTTAATTTTACTAAGAGCTTTCAGTCATCAAAACTATCTTCCTTCCTTTAGTTTCCTAAATGAGCCTCAGGAAAGAAAATCCAAATGCCATAGGTGTATAAGTCTTCACAACAAACAATTTGGGCTGAGAAGGTTTGCAAGTATTCTCCTATGGGACGTGGTTTGCATTTGTTACAGTGTTTTCTTGCCCTGAACTGTGTTGTCCAAGTTCTTTGATCCTCAGTAAAGGCATCTGGAAGTCTATGAAGTAAGGACCACTTTCTGTCCCTCGGGGTTTTGTTATGGGGCTTTCTATTTTACATGGAGTAGATGGAACTATATCACTGTGTTCCAAAGAAGTGACCTCTGAAGTATGACTGCATACTTCAGGAGTAGGGTTGCATGTGTAATAAGACATTACAAAATTATAAAGGTAATGCCAATTTTGTCAATAAAATCCTTGTAATTCTGTGATGTCCAGTTAAATTTTGTAGAATCAGTTTTCCCCTGCCATCCTTAAATCAGTTCTGAGGATCAAACTCATGTAGTCAGGCTAAAGAAACAGGAGCTTTCCTCCTCTGAACCATGGCGGAGGCCCACAGAGTTGTGTTTTTTTTAAATTCACCAAAAGAAATTAGAAGCTGTCCTTTGCTGAAAGATTTTGAATTCAAATAAGAGAGCGAGAGCGAGAGCGAGAGAGAGAGAGAGAGAGAGAGAGAGAGAGAGAGAGAGAGAGAGAGAGAACTGGCATCTAGTAAGAATGTATTTTCTTTTACATGATATAAATTTTAAATTTTCCCTTACATAACTACCTGTTATGGTTGTTGTTTCCAGTATAATAAGTTTAGGGAGGTTTATATCTCTGAACTGAGAGCAGTTCTATCATTTTGACATTTAATTTTGTTTCTCCTTTATAAATGTCTTGTAAAAAGTGACTCATTTAACATCTGCTTTGTTACCTGTTACTTTCAAACATTTGTCCGTGTTATCCATTGTAACCAAAACACACATTTCTTAAATCACTACCTCAGTTTTGATGCAAAATTCTTAAAATCACAGACATATGTTAAGGTTTAATACAATATATTGTGAAAAAATATTACTTCCATAGTAGTAAATTGTGAATGCACTTATAAAAATTAATTAGACACCAACAAATTAATTACAAAATTTCAGGGTTATTAGTCTGTCTTGAGAAAAACCTCAATTGTCTTTAAGAATTTTATACATACACATACACATATATATGTGCATGTGTGTTAATAAATATGTTAACATATATACATGTATATATTAGAGTTCAGCTGGTTCTCTGTATGCATCACAGCATATTCTCCTAAAATATTCACATGACAATGTCCTATTAAATCAATTGAGAGAAGAAGGCAATTCACAAAAATGTATTATATTTATTATTAAGTAAAAAAATAAGTAAAAAGCTTATCATAGAAGATGGAAAGATTCTGATGAAGATATTTATTGTGCATGATAGAGTGTAAGTCTTCAGATTAGATTTTAAATAATAGCTTTGATTTTTTCCAAACTATATTGTCTATATTTGCTATAAAATGATTTTTCAATTGAAAAATTGTAAAATAAGAAAGTTGTTTAGTTGTTTCATTGAATAATCATAAGGTAATAAGAAACAAAAGAACTTATATTTGTCTAAAAACTTCACAGCCAATTATACACACTGTACATTATTCACTATTATAGTTTTATAATAATTCATGTTTGCTGAGGATTTTAATACTTGAAAGTCATTGCATTCTGTACATAATCTACACTTAGATAACTTCCTTACTGAATAAAAAACAGTCATGTGTGTTTTCTTACAAAGGTAAATTCATGCTACTTAAGTAATCATCCATGCTCTTGTTTTGTAAATTGTAAGAAAGTTTCCTCAATCACTGTTTTCTATGGATTGAATCATGGGGACACCATCAGATAGTAAGACATTTAACAAAAAGCAGAAACACTGATGATGAACTGATATAATTAAATCTATTTTTGCTTAATTTTTAAGATAAACATGGCATAAATAGAATGGGAAATTGAAAATAGATATATGGAGAGAGAGAGAGAGAGAGAGAGAGAGAGAGAGAGAGAGAGATTTGCTCTGTTCAGACAATTTTCATGTACATGAGAACTATAGAGGACTATGATCAATTTGTATGTAGAACTACAATTAAGACTGAACAGTAGTAAAAACTCCAGTCGGTGATGATCATTTTAAGCTTAGGGGGAGAAAGAAAGAAAAGAAGGGAAGAAAAGAAGGAAGCAAGGAAGGAAGAAAATGATATGAAGCAACTCACTGTACCTCAAATCCTCAGTGGGAATAATTTTCCGATGTCAGAGGACCTGGTCTTCTGTATCTTCTCTAGCTCTAACAAAATCTAACAAAAATCGGAAAAAAAACAAAGTGGATTCATGGCATCTGACCTCAAGGTCCTTGGTTTCCAATTTTGTGGGTTTTTGCTGCTGTTGTTTGCTTGTTTGTTTACATGTGCTTAACCAGACTTTTAAAAAATTTTTTATTGTTGTATTTTTCTCCACTTTATTGTTTTGTTCTAATCATGCTTATTTATGCATCTGTCTCTTTGTTTTGTAATGACAGAAAGAAGGCAGGGTTAGAGTAGGATGGACAAGAGATAAAGGAAAAGATGATTAGAATAAATTTCATGAGAAAGACCTATTTTCAGTTAAATGAAATAATTTGGAAAGATTAAGAAAAATGACCTAAAATATAGAATGAATCTATGATTCCTTTGCCTCCCATCCACTTTCACCTCTTGAGGGTACATTTGATTTATAATAAATTCTGTCTTTTCCACAACAAAAATAATAATGTTAAAAATAAACAATAGATGAGCACATTCTAAATTTTACTATGTCCTCAAATGCTATATGAAACACACAAAAAAAAATCTCAACTGATGCTAGCTATTATTTTTATGCTATTGAAAGATACTTTTTAAAAGAAGATATTATTTTTACATTATTTTAAAATAAAAAAATTGCAAAATGTTTGACTATGAAAAATCAGCACATTTAAGTCCTTAGATTTTCAAATGTCAGTATCTATTATTAATTAATAAATTTTTACTTAGTTTTATTTCATGAGAAATTTAATTAATGAATCTCCATTTTTACACTCATATAATATATTTATACATTCTTAATGAAGACTAACTTAATCGATATAAATTTTATAAATTATAATCTCAAAAAGTATTTATGAATTCATTTAATGTCTCTTTTACAATATATTTAATTTAATAACCTTGTAAATTTCCTAACAACTTCTGATTTCCATTTAGTATTTAAATTACATAAAACAGAACATTTGATTTTAACATTATTAATATTAGTTCACTTAAGAGACAATAAAAAATTTCTTATAACATTCCAAAGGACTATTACCTTCAAAATTGTAAAAACATCAATGTTTCCAGAAACTACAAAAGCCATCAGGTGGGGTAAACAATAAGTCCTCCCCAGCCTTAATACCTATGAGTCACATTTACTGGCATGGTAGTACATGTATAAAATAGTGCAAGCAGTGACGCTCACATTTTGGTATCCATCAATACTTTCTAGTTGGACTTTAGGCCAATTCAGCAGGAAAAAAAACCTGTCAATTACTGGAAATTTAACCAGCATCTCAGGACTAGTTAGATCATAAATGTCATGAAAGAATCTACTACTGCCACTGTGCTAGACCAGCAACATTTTTTACTATATTCTATATATATAATTAATTATTATAATTCTAAAAGTATAATTAACATCTCTTGATGTTGAGTCCTCTTACAGGGTACTCAATGTACAGAGGTCAGTCTTGAAATTCTAGATACACAAAGAGCAAAAATGCACTCAAGAGGTTGTATTTATATTTATACTTCTCATACAAACATGTTGACACATATATGTAACAAATATAGACAAAGGGAAGAGTCTACCAACTTGAGAGTAGTGGTTCAAGGGCATGTAATGGGATGGGCCAGTGGGAGCAAAGGATTAGAGGAGTGATGTAATTCTGTTTTAATTAAAACAGTTTTTTAAAACTTTTTCTTTTAAAGTTCCAGTAATCTATCTTATATTTAGAGTTGTTGTTTCACAAATACATTTTTTGGGAAAGTATGTATTCATGACTGTAAATATCTAAATGAAAGTTTCACCATATTAGATTATTAAATATATTTACTGGTTGTTAGTTCCCAGAGTCAAGGAGAGCATGAGTAGGGAAGATAGAAGAAGTAGGAGGATAGAAGAAATGGGACAAGATTGCTCTTTGAGTATTTAAATTTCAGAAACAAAAAAAATAATAGTTTCTGGAATGCTACTGCAAAAGACATGGGATAAATCATCAATGAACTTAGCATTTCAAAACCTATCAAATTTTCAAAATTTATTGTGTACCATAAGATATGATAAATAATTGTGGCTATGAATAATTTTAACTTGATTTAAACATTATGTTTGAAATATTTTTATGACATCATGCATCAGTTAGAAATGAATTTTATTAAAAAATAAGAAGGCATCTACTCAGTGGACATTACATAAAATACATAGATTAATTTTGCATATTAATAGGAATTCCTATTAACTCAATATTCCCGAGTATCTCTTTGGGATAACTTGATACTGATGGCTAATGAAATTAAAAAAACAACAAGTTGCCTTTATCTTCTATGTATGAAAATATCTTTATACTTACACATGATTGTAAACAAATTTAATCCCACTTTGCATGGTGGTATAATTTTCATAGGACATAGCAGTTTTATTTTTCTTTTCAAATATTATTTTCAGTAATTTTATTGAGAATAAAATAAGCAGAGAACAATAATCACAGAATATTTGAAAGGACAGACTTACTGAAGGAGGAAATACAGTTTCATTACCTAAATATGTCCTGCTCCAGTGTTTGTTCACCAAGTGCACAGAAGATTTCAGTGTCATCTTTGAAGTAATGAGAGGCTCATCTATAAAGGTGAGAGCAAGACTTGACATTTTCAAAGGTATCTCACTGAAATATAGCACAGCATTGACTTCTTTATGTTACAATGTAGAAATCAACCATTGCTTAGAAACAATGCATTATACTAGGACATACCCACAAAATCCAAACTTACTAGAGTAAAAGGAAACTTAAATGCATTTCAGAATATCTTCTGTAGATTTAATAAAGAATGAATACAAACTTTTACACTATAGATATAGATCTTTAGATGACCTTTACATCTATATTCAACTTTGATTTTAATTAGGTAATTGATTGAAAGCTTTGTCTTTCCTGCCATTTTCTGCAGAGCAATTGTACAAGGATTAAGATGACAATTTCAACTTTTATTCACAAAGAATAATCTGAGTTTGTATCCCTTTAAGGCTAATAATCAAATGAAATTGACATGTTTATAATGCAATCTTAAGATATTTTGATTTTTTTCAGGCATGCCTAAATATAACAGGAACAAAATAAGCTAGCTATACCCTTCAGCAAAGTAATATTTATTTATTTATTTGTTTGTTTGTTTGTTTGTTTATGTATGTATGTATTTATTTTAGGGACAAGGTTATTCTCTGTAACAGATCTGACTGTACTGGAACTCACTTTGCAAAATATGTTGCCCTTGAATTTGCAGAGCTCCACCTGCTTCTGCCCCCTGTGTGCTAGGATCAAATTCATGTGCTGTCACCACGCAGCTAAGCACTTTTATTTATAATACTGAAAAAAGATGCAGTTATAGCTCATTTTGCCTCTATATTGTGAGCTTTGCTCTGATGATTTCAGTATTATGAATTCTCACTATGTGCATTCTACTGGTCACACTGATTATTAGAAATGGGTTAAACAAATATGTGAGAGTTAGCCAATAAGAGGCTAGAGCTAATGGGCCAGGCAGTATTTAAATGAGTACAGTTTCCGTGTAATTATTTTGGGTATAAGCTAGCCAGGCACCGGGCGGCTGGAGCCGGGTGGTCACTGGGACCAAAAGAAGGTCGCGGGCCTTATTACTACAGATTGACGCCTCAAAGTGATATGCTAAATCCACATAAAACCTGAGAGGACTTAAAAAGGAATTCTAGACACAAATATAGAGTTTAGCACATCTGGCAGCTTGCCATAGCTCCTTTATGAGAGAGATTTTCCTGATTCAGCTGTAAAAACAAGCCGCGCGCAGTTTTAAAACATCCCTTCCTGGGCCCTGCCGCCGGCCAGTGCAAATTCCGGCTATGGAGTATTTGTGGGCCCGGATGTTTGTGTGCCCGCTTGGGATCGTGAAGAAAGTAGCTGAGACCATGCCGTGGCTCAGCTCTTCCTGCCTGGGCAGACGGCGGGATCAGGCTTAGTCAGGCGGGAGAGCATGGTGGATTTCCGCAGCCATTAAGGCTGCGCACAGCTCAGAGGCACAAGCGGCTCTGCCATGTTGGACTGGGCGGAGCAAGTAGGCAGTACCTGTATTTGACCTGGGATCGTGGCAGCTTAGATTCTTAAGAGTTTAGCATTTTAAAAGCGCAAAGCAAAACTGTTCCTGGACGGTAAACAATTACAGATTCACAATAGGACAGATTCAGACATAAAAGACCTCTAAATGGGCCACAGTGTTGGATGGCTGTCCCGTAGGCTTGGGAGAGAAAAGAAAAAGAGTATACAGAGTCATAAAATAATGTTAATGCCTTAAAAAAAAAAGGTAAAGTCTTTAAGACAGAGTACAGATAGTTATAGATTAAAAAAGAAAAACAAGAAAAATAAGCCACGTAAAAATAAAAAATTCACAGACTGGATTATGTATTTTATTGTGTTTTCTTTAAATTTTTTGACTGTAAAGGAGCTTAGTACAGAGAGACGTTTCATTGTCTGGGTTACTAAACTAAACCAGCATGGATATTATCATAAAGGCATAATGGCTTTAAAATTTGGGTCTAAGGATATGGTGCTTTAAAAAGGAGGTTCTTATTTTGTTTTCACAGAGGAGGAGACCCTGTGGATTCCTTCTACACCAGTGTGGTTTGATAGACCACACCTTCCTGAAGGTCACTGTAAACACCTTCAAAAAATTACTTCATTCAACTGGTGACTGAGATAAACAGGATACACCATGAAAGACCTGATTGACAGCGCCCCCATACAGCAAAAAAAAGTTTAAAGAAAAGTAACTACGCCCATATTCCCAAATATTGTTTATAAATGTTCTTTAAATTTAAAGGGGGAGATGATATAGATATGGATAATTTACATTGGTATAAATTTTACCTTGTTGATATAAATTTAAGGTCAATTTTGTTATATATAATTAGGAAATATAGGTTGTTGATAGATAATCATTAATATAGTCAAGCTTGTAGTCATGTTAGATTTTCTAGATATATAGAGGTATATTTCAGTTAGATAGACATTCATATCTTTCAAAGACGACAGAATATGGCATTTAAATATTTTAATAACTTAGGACTTTTCATGACAATGAGACACGTCTGCTCCTGGCAGCACCAGCTACTTCAAGAGGAAGATGGGCATCGAAGAGGCTCCTTATGGAGTTTGCAAGAAACTCCTTATGGAATTGGGCAAGAAACTGCTCTTGCCTGGACTGTTGCATAAACTGGACACAAAGAACCCACAGAGAGAAGACTACTAAACTTGCCTAAAGGTGAGATGATCCTTCAGGGTTCTTGCTTCATGAAAGAGTCTGTGAGACATTCTGCAGGATACAGAAGAAAGTGACTGAACTGTCTTTAAATTTTCCTGCTTCATGGAAAAGTCTCCTGGATACAATGGGCCTGTAGGCTGAAGATGGATGCCCCAATGGTACAGAGGAACTTTGGGTGACTGTCCAGACAGCGAGATGTCTCTGTCATTTCTAGAGTTTGGAAGTTGCTTATTTCTTGTTTACTTAGGTAATATCTTATCCTTCTGGAGTCTTTGATGAAGTTAAAGAATGGATAGTTATAGTAATAGTTTTCCATTGTTATAATAAAAGATAAAATAGATCTAAATATAGTAACTGTAATTCTTACTTGATAACTGTTTTGTTATATGTAACCTTACTATGTTAAAATAAAAGCCTTTCTTTTTTGTTTAAATAGAAAAAGGGGAAATGGTGTAGGAGGGTCCTTCTGTATTTGGGTTGCTTTTATTGGTTAATAAAGAAACTGCCTTGGCCTTCTGATAGGGCAGGACTTAGATAGACAAGAGAAAGAGAACAGGATACTGGGAAGGGGACAGAGCCAGAGAGAGTAGCCCGCCATGAAGCCTGCCAGGTCAGACACGCTAAATCTTTCCCAGTAAACCACAACTCATGGTGACACACAGATTATTAGAAATGGGTTAAACAAATATGTGAGAGTTAGCCAATAAGAGGCTAGAGCTAATGGGCCAGGCAGTATTTAAATGAGTACAGTTTCCGTGTAATTATTTCGGGTATAAGCTAGCCAGACACTGGGCGGCTGGAGCCGGGTGGCCACTGGGACCAAAAGAAGGCCGCGTGCCTTATTACTACAATAGAGCTACGATTCCCTTAGGCTTAATTTTCATTTAAAAACATTGTTTAAAATTTCTATATTTTTACCAAACACAGGATAATATTTTAGTGTTTGTACATATTGTATACTGATCATATCAGGGAAATTTTCATAACTGACAACTGAGACATTCATCATTTTATTGGTCAAATATGTCAGTATTCAGAAGGCATACCACTTTTTATAAACTGATTTTTCTTGGTTGTGATTTTCAATAGTGATGTCCTTCTGTTGCAAAAAGAAGTTTCCTTGATGAGTAATGAAGAATCTATTTATTTATGGGAAAATGATAAATGTTATAGATTGTTGGAAGGGGTTATGCTGATTTAGTAAATTAGTTGTTATAGATTTTTCTCTTCATAGCTTAATTAGTACTACATAGTGTGCTAGGTTTCCAGTACCAGGCATTGTATTCATCTTGTTGAGTGTGTTTTAAATGCAAAAGAGAGAAGAATATGGGAACCACCAACATGCAAGCAAAATTGGATGGAGAATAGTCCCTTGGCCTCAATCCTACATATAGAAACAAAGAACTGCAGGCAACTGAGAAAAGATGGGAGCAAATGACGTGGTTTTTCTCAGGGACTAGCACATCTATTGGTTTCCAGTGTCAAAGTTTATCTCTAAAAACACATCTATGCAGCATGGTTCAAACTGAAAAGAATATATTTATGAATATCAATGTATATATACATACATATATGTGTACAATAACAATTAGGAAAAAATAAAAAACATGCCATGTAATTTGATGGAGAGTCAGGAGGGATTTATCAGACCATTCAGAGAGAGGATGGGAAGGGAGAAATATACATCCATGTAGGAATTTTCTCATAATCACACAAAATCATTATCAAATATGTATATTTCATAATAGAGACATGATATCTTAAATGTATTCAAGCTTATTCATGTACTTAATTACTAAAAACCATGTCAGTTCAAAAAATTGACATTATATAGAAACTTCTTCATTCATTTATATAATGCTTGTTTATAGTTTAACCATAAACCTATAACAAAAAAGAATTAGATGCTAGTTATACCTTCAAATTGGAGTTCATACACTTTTAAATATGAAATATAATTTTCTTATTGTTTTTCATTTGTCAAAATAATATTTGAGAAGAATTTCAGTTTACAGTTGGTTACTAGAATAAAAAGGGAAAATAATTCTGTTTTGTTTTGTTTTGTTGTTTAGAAAACAGGGTTTCTATATCTATTCTTTGCTTTTCTGAAACTTGCTCTGTAGACCAGTTGACCTAGAACAAAGAGATCTGCCTGTATTTGCGTCCAATTGCTAGTATCAAAGGTGTGTACTGCCACTTCCCAACAGGAAACGTTATTTCCATACATTATAAAATGAGATGTATTTTGATGTACATTTAAGAAAGTGTCAGCTAAATGTATTGCCTGTCTTAAAAAGTAGGCATCAGCTTTTCTCAATGTTCATATCCACTAGTATTTATTTTTGATTTTTTTTACTTTAGTTGCTGTTATATCCATATAGCAAAAACAAACACATATTTTAACTGCATGAAGCAAAACATTTTCCATTTTTTAGTTTATATACCATCACTGAAATGCTATGACACACTTATTATTTGGCTTTGTAATCTAAATTATTATTACAAAAAGAGTTAGATAAATTTTCAAATCAATATTGTCTCTATTATTCATTGATGCTGTATTTAATAGAAGAATATTCTCAGTTTAAATGTTGCATCAAAATTAATTGTCTAATATTTCTTCCAGAAAGGCAAATTATAATGCTTATTCAGTTTTTGGCACACCCTGTTTCCTAAAACTGAACTAAAGGAAAGAATTGTAGTGGCTGTGCATTTATTTGACAAGCTAATTGAAGTTACACAATAAGTCTGTCTGATTTCCAAGGACAGAAAGGTTAATGGAGTATGCTTCTCTATACTTGTATAATAGCAGAGTTTTCTTTCATGAAATAACCATGATTTCCTATATTAGTGGTTGCATTATTAAAGTAGAAAAGATATGTTTGAATGGAAATTGTAATCATTATAAAATAAACCCATTCTAGAATATACAGTTTAGAAGCTTACTCTGAATGCATAATGTCATGTCCTTGTCAAATAGTACAAAGTGTACAGTTTTTACTTTTTGTTATTATATTGTTATGGTTAAAACCTAAATGTACTTAGTTTAACAACACAAGCAAAGAACATTTTAGACAGGTGGTATTTACTTTGCCCCCATTGCTGCCACAAATAAAAACCCCAGACCTTTACTTTGAGACAATTTATCTTCAGTTAAAAGCAAATGTATGGCAATTTTTATTTTTTCATAGGAAGACAGAGTTGGGAAAATAAGTGATCAAAAATAAATTTGATAAATAAGTTTTGATTAGGAAAAGGAAATTTATTAATACATGTCTTAGTATACATTTACAATTGTTTGATGTTGAAGTAACAAATGAACAAGTGTACTTCAAAAAATTAAAAAAGAGAGAAAATCATGTAATTTCCAAGATGAAAATTTATATGGTTATATATGTAACTCATTAAGAAGTACCTGTGCCTTATGCTGTGTTCTCATACCTAAATTTTTCTATCTTTTTTTTACACAATCATGTTCCAAGTTCAATGTGCAAAAATAATGGAACTTTTACCATTGATGGAGTGTTTCAACAAGCTTTTCTTAGGTGCTCACTGTGTCGAAGGAACTCTTGACTTTTGGGATCTTATGATAAAATTAAGTAGAGAAAATTTCCTATACTCCTTAGACATGTAGAATATTAACAAATAAGAAAACAAAAATAAACAGAACAAGCTAACAGCAGTGGTCAGTGTTAACTAGAACAGCTAAAGGTGAAATATAGATCATGAGAGATCATCATTGGGAAGAAGAGTTAAGAATGACAAGTTTACTCATAGTCAACTAGTATAAACAGTTTTGTTAATTGTATTTGAAATATTTGCCACTCAATATGTGTACTTTCCGATACATAAAACATCCCTCTTTATGCTAAAATTTATTATTCTGCTGTGGGAGCTCCTTCCTCTCCTTCAGCCAATAGCCTTTGAGATACAAGCCCACTGGGGTGTGGTCTCTTTCTTTTTAAAAAGCAGCGGCAGCCCTCCTCTTGCTCTCTTGCTTTGGACTTCTTTCCTGGTAGAGGGCTGTTGTCTGGGACGGTGTTCTGTAAGTTTTTTCCCCTCAAATAAATAACCCTTTTAATAGTAATTCCAAACTGGTGTGGGATTGATTCGCGCTTTATCTGGCATCCAACGTTTGGGCAACCTCCTTTACCCCCCATCCCCCAGCTCAGCTGCCTGATGCTAGTGTGGCTTGGCTCGACCTGGGCAGCCTGGGCGTGGAGCCAGCAGTAACCTCCACAGCTCCCAGGATCCATGGGCATGGACAGTCTCTGCCTGCCTGATTTGATCTTTTCTGAGCGGTTTTTTAAATCCCCCCTCAGTGCAAGCACTTAGGCAAAGAGCTCACACACTTAGTCACAGAGCTCACAGCACAGGCACAAGCAGTTGACTGCTGAAAACCCCTTGGGGCAAAACTCCCTGTGAAGTCTAGGTGGATCATATAAAAATACTGTTTGAAATCCCTGCCATAACTGAGTGAGAGTACTGCCACAACAGCATTTGCAGCTTGACCCTTTGTCCCAGCACAGGGTTGCTGGAAGCACAATCTGCTTCTCTCGCAGTGACTGTGTCACAACCCACTGCATTGGGTCATAGCAGAGCAGCAGTGCAGGCATGCCCGGGGTGGACTGTGCTGTTTATCAGCCACTAGAAGCTCCCTGGGATTTTCTGCTTACATCTAACCTTATGAGTGAGAGGAAAAACCTCTTGGAAAGGGGAAATGACAGCTCATCCACAATGACAATAATCATATAGGTGGTAAGAAAAACATATATAATGGGGGCAGGGTTCTTTTCTTGTCTTTGCAGGAAAACACTTATCTTCAAAAAAAAAAAATTCAAGGGACCCTGGATGTTTGAATACTGACAGATGGAAAAATAACTACCCAATAGGTATCATCAAGAAAACCAAATAGGTTCTGTAAGTATAAAAATCAGATATGTTTATGTTTCTAAATTTATAGAGCTGGTTTTGGAGTTGGACTCTGGCTCAGTCCCTCTCTAATTCCAAACCTGTTGTTAAGAGAAAATCCCAGAGTTTCTGGAGTTTCTGTCTCATGTCAAGAGCCCTGATATCGGACAGAAAGATAAATGAATTTAGAAAACATCTTTGCTTTTCTTCATATCTATTTTTGTCTTTATCATGCCTTTCATTTAATATATACAACCTTTATGTCTATATAAATAGTGTTTAAGTTTTCCACAATGAACAATGAGTTTTTCCTACAGTGATATTTGAAATTACCAGGAAGAAGATAGGGCCCCATAATAACAACTCCACCTGGTTGATATGATGTCATGATACTGATAGCGGTACTACAAGACCTGTTTCAAGTACCAGCTGCATAAGATGGTCCAACTTGGTTAGCTGAAATGGTATACATCTTTTACAACATTCTGGCCAGACTTCCATAAAATACTCAGAGACTATTTGCAATTTTACCAGACATTGATCTTGAAATTTAACCATCATTTTACTTTCACGGGATCCCCTAGAAAGAACATCACCCCCATGACAGCTGGAAGTAATTCTAAAGGATGACTGGTGTGAGCCCCTCATTGGTACAGATGGCATCCCCTCTCCCAGCCCAGTTTGTCCTCAGACTTAGAGACATCATTTAGGAGTTGATTATAGTTGGTATATGGTTGAAGTTTGGGGGAGGAATTTTATAAGCTCAGGGATCTTTTTGGGAAAAAAGGGAAAATTGGATGATGGGATAATAGATTGGTATTTGTGAGTTATTGTTTATAGACAATTACATTGGATACAAAGTTAAATTATATTGACTATTGTATGCATGCATGCTTCTACCTCTGTTTAACACATTTTTAATATTTTGATATATATATATACTTACCATATTGCAGTGTACATTTCTATCTCTGATTAAGATACTTATATATTGTTTATGTTTTGATATATATATATATATATATATATTTACCATATTGCAGTGTATACTTGTACATTGTTTACATTTGGAGGTTATTGTCCTCATTTATTGCGCAGTTGTTTATTGTCTTAGTTTTTAAGTTAGATACAAAGTTAAATTATATTGACTATTGTATGCATGCATGCTTCTACCTTTGTTTAAAACATTTTTTATGTATTGATACATATATAGTTACCATATTGCAATGTACATTTCTGCCTCTGATCAAGATACTTGTAGATTGTTTACATTTGGAGGTCATTGTGCTCATTTATTTCACAGTTGTTTATTGTCTTTATGTTAGATAGATATTAAGAATTATAGATTAATAGTCATCTATGTCTGTCATATTTATAGCTAGAGTAATTAGGTTTTTAGATACGCAGAGATTATATTCTGTATAAATAGGTAATCTTCAACCTCTTCAAAGAGCTGTAGAAAATGGCATTTAATCTAACTTTGAGTTCTGTGGTAGCAAGACACAATCGCTCCTGGCAACACCAATCTATTCTCGAGACATTCTTGAGCACCAAAGACACTACACTTGGAGCTTGTCTTCTTCTTGGCAAAACCAGCCTCTGGGCAAGGAACTGCCCATACCTCAATGACTGACAAAATACATTGTATCTGGAAATGGACAGGCAGAACTGTCAAATCTTGCCGAGACAGGGTAACTCGGTTTTGGAAAATTTCTTGCCTTTAAAAATAATCTGTCAGTTATTCTCGGCCTTAGCCAAAGTTGGTTGCTTCAACGATGCAAACATGACTTTGGGTGATTGCCCAGGTAGCCAGTTGTTTCTGTGATTTGTTGCATGTTTTGGAAGTTGTTTGATTGCACTTCCTAATTACTCAGCTAACATTATTTCCCTTCTCGGATCTTCGATGAGGTTGAAGACTAGATAAATGTAGTTATTTTCCTCTCATGACTTGGCCAAGTTATTTATTATACAAGACTCAAGCTAGTTAGAATAGGATATTTGTTCTTATTGTATATAATTTTGTACTAGGTTTAGAATTCTCTTACCTAAACAAAAGGGGGAGGTGCTGCAAGAGCTCCTTCTGCTCCTTTAGCCAATAGCCTTTGAATTGCAAGTCTACTGGGGTGTGGTCTCTTTCTCTTTAAAAAGCAGCAGCAGCCCTCCTCTTGCTCTTTTGCTTCGGACTCCTTTCCTGGTAGAGGGCTGTTGTCTAGGACGGTGTTCTGTAAGTTTTTTCCCCTCAAATAAATAATCATTTTAATAACAATTCCAAACTGGGGTGGGATTGATTCACACTTTATTATTCTCATGGTTGTGTGTAGGTCTTCTGTGGTAAAGACAATTGCTATGAGTTCACATATGTAAAAGCCATGCTATAGTCAACGGTCAGCCTTTCAGAGCACTAATTACCTTCTAGCGTCTTTGTGTCCCTTCTTCAAAGATTTTCTGAACCTTAAGTAGGATAGCGAGGTTAACAATGAATGTCTTATCTATCACTGAGTACTCACTGTAGTGATTTCATTTGTATTTTAATGAATAAAGTTTGTCTAAAGTTCAGAGAGTAAAACAGCTCCATTGATCAGCTTAACAGACAAGGCAATGGTGGCATGAACCTTTAATCCTAGTTTGCCATAGAAATTGGGCAGTAGTGGTACATGCCTTTAATCCCAGCCCTAGAGAGAAATATTAAAATGGAGGAGGCAGTTCTCAGACAGTCTCATTCTGAGGATCCCTGGAGGCAAGATACTCATTTCAGATTGAGGTAGAGTTAAGAGTCAGTGTCTGACTGTTTTTCTTTTCTTATCTTCAGGTTGAACCCTAGTATTTATCTCTAGGTTTAATACTACAACTCGCAGACAGTTATTCTCAGCACTTTGAACAGTAGTGCAGCTTTCCCTTAACCTCTATCCTTTGAAATGAGATTTTCAGACCTAGATTAAGAGCAACATAAATCTTTAGATTTACATATCGATCTTTAGAAGAGATTGGCAACACAACCATTTAACAAAACAGTATCAATGCATTCTCTGCTAAAAGCCGTGGATTCCCTAATCATTGTCATTGACCATGTTAATATCAGCATATTTAAATTCCCTCCTGTTGTGCAAGTCTCAAATCTAATAAAGACAGTTGTTGTCTCCTATAGACAGCTTTGCTATTATAACATAAATGGAAACACTTACCTCACAGATCATCAGTTTAGTATGTAGGGTCCCATGCTAGGTAAGACTATCGATATGCTTTCTCTCCCAGGAGACTGCATAGCACTTATATAACCTTTCCAAGGAGAAGAGAGTCTCATGCTCTGCTCAAGATTGAAATCTTTATCCTGTAATCAAATTATGTGCTGTCTTCAGCAATAGGATCTTACATTATTTAGGATCATAAATCAGGAACATTGTCAATATCCAGTCTTATTTGAATGTCTCTGGGGACACATAGATCAATAAATTGTAGGAAGTAACTTGTTCTTGTCACAAGGTTTTCATTTAATGACTCTCTACTTCTAGGAGAAACATATTTACCCATGAGGGATACCTTGAGTCAAACTCCCTTTAAAAGTATTTTAATTCACACACAAATTAGTGGGTTTGCAGGAGGCTTATCACCACATTCTTAGTTTTGTTTGAACACCCTTTAATTCTAACCTTTTTTGAATGTTAATCAAAATGAATCATCTTTTTACTATTCAGTGATTTTCTTTTAAGAAAATTAGATGAATACTTCCAATATATTATATCTCTAACATTATTGAATACTCTTACTTTACTACTATTGTTGGTGCTATAAAGCTGAATGCATTGGATTTTAGTGCACAATGTATTTTTCTTAATTAATATAAATTAGTCCATTTTAAGTAAGTTAATGTCTTCTCACAATAGCTCCTGGATCTCTGGAATGGACATTATGGTAGGAAAAGATGACTCAGACTCACAGTGTAAATTTTATACACCCTACTTGGATCAACTGTTCTCAGATAATCTGTATTTTACATTCCTGGGAAAGGAAAATTTAAGTAATCAGCTTGGGAACTTGAAAGGTTTACTGCCAATGGTTTCATCATTGTTTGTTTGTTTCTTTCTTTCATTGAAACAGGGTTTGTTTGTGTAGCCCTGTCTGTCCTGAAGCTCTATTTGTACAACAATCTGGCCTCAAACTCAGAGATCTGCTTGACTATTCTTTTCAAGTGTTGGGATTAAAGGTGTGTGCCACCACTACCCAACTCTAGTCACTGTTTCTAATTAAGAAAGAAATACACAGAACAATATAAAATGTCACTAACATCAAACACTAAAATTTGTAATTTAGTGCTGTTAGATGTTTATTTATTATCTTGGAATATATACATATGTGTATGTGTGTGTATAAATATCCTATATAGATCTTGAAAATTAATGAAATATAAATAAAAACTAAGAAAAAACAAAAGGAATAAAATGGGTGTTTCTTCATAAAGATTAGCAGAATTGGTAATTATAAAATTATATTAATGAAAAGAGAGAGGAGATCCAAATTATTAAAATTAGAGTTTAGTAAGAGACATTACAACAGACATATGGAATTCACAGACTCATAAGGGCATACTTTAAAACCATGTATATTATAGCAAATTGAAAAATGTAAAAGAAATGGATGAATATCTAAACATGCAAAAGTTAAAAACTTAAAATATGATGAAGTAAATGATTTAAGTAAACACAAAATAATCAGTGCAATAAAAATAATTAAAATTGGCACAGATATTTTCAATAAAATTGGCACAAATATTCTCAATAAAATACCAGCAAAAATTCAAGAAAATATAAAAAAGATTATGCAAGATTATAAAGTCTACATCATTCAGAGACAGAGATTGTTCAAATTATATTGATCAATAAATTTATTCCACCCAATAGCTAGAGAAACTACATGATCATTGCCATATATTCAGAAGACCTTTGGCAAAATCTAACACCTTCCTAGAAAAAGTAATTAATAGACTGGAGATAAAAGAGGCATATCTCAGAACTATAAAGACAAAATATAGTAATCTCATAATCAACATAATTCTCCAAGTTAAAGCTAGAAGTTTAGGTGATAAATAAGATGATCAGTTATATTTTTCTTTACTTCATTACGCAGGAATTATTTAAAATATTGGGAAATTTAGTTCATTCTAATTTTACATCAGCTATAAAGTTAATGTTGGTATAAGTCTTAAAACTTTGTCTTTTACATATTAAAATCTATACATATGTCATATTGCATATTTACTCTAAATTTTCAAATAAAATGCATTTGTATCTAATATAATAATAGATAATCAATTTATATTATTAGTTACAATATAAATTAATATTTAAATGACAGTTTTAAATTATTTGCAAAGACACACAAATGTAAAATCATTTTTCTCTCATTTGTATCTTTCAATGGTCTGACACGATCAACTGACAAAACCAATTAAGTGAATTAAGAGTTTTCATTAGCTATAAGTTAGAGAGACTGCAATCCTTTGTGCTGTGGGATATATTGCAATGCCATAACTGTGCTTCCAAATCTCTCTTCAAGTGAGACTGCTCTTTGTGTTATTTGTTTTTGAAAACTGGTTTTGTTCATTCTCCTAGGACCATTTGATACTGGGAATTGAGCTTAGGAACTTTGGAAAAGCAATCAGTGATCTTAACCTCTGAACCATCTCTCCAGTCCCTACATTTAACTGTTTTTGAAGCATCTAATCATAGGTTAACAAAATTGATCTGAAAATGAGCAAAGGTCGTGTTGATAAAATAGGACTTATGCCTTTCAACATTGTTGCATTCAAGAGTCTTTATAAAATAGAGAAGTTTAATTTAAAATTAGATTATTGTATTTTCATGATTATCTAGATGAACTAATAGAATATATGTATTTATTACATATATACATAGAAGTTTATACACACAAATTAACATATCCATATGAATAATATACATATATGGGGTTTATTAGAGCTTAAATTATAAATTTAATATTACTTTATACATTAATTTTATATTATATAATACTAACTGGTACAACTGTTTTTATATTATATATTATTAGCTGTGCAAAAGGCCAACATCAGAGCTCAAGCAAAGGAAAAGAAATTTTTTAATGTGAAAGTTGACTGTCTTCAATATATGCTAGACTCCTGAACACGGAGGCTCTAATTCCAATGAATGAATGGACTAGCCAGAAAGTGGAAGAGAAAGCAACCAAAGAGAAAAAGCTTTTTCTTCCATATCCTTTATATAGGCTGCTACCATAAGGTATGGTCTGGATTAAAGGTGGAAGTTTCCACCACAAAAGTTCTGGATTAAAAGTGCTTCTTTCTACTTCAAATAATTTAATTAAGCAAAGTCTAGCAAAGTTGTGCCCCGCCATACAACTACTTATTCTACATGTAGTGAAGTTGACAGCAAAGTATAGCCAGCACAATTATTCCTTGCATAGATATTTACTTAAATGTGAGGAAAGCAGAGGAACTCATTTGAAATGGCTTTTTCTTTTTCGTCAGAAGTACAATAGAAGAGAAGAGAAAATTTTAGAAATGTAAAATTAATATTAGTTTGTCTTTGATTTTATGCAATGATCCTGGATTATGTTCCATATATTCTTTCATAACTTGTGTATTTTTAGAAAGTATTGAGAAATAACATCAAGGGATTTTTTGAGAAACTTGGAATCAGAGACAAAAAGATCTTTGGTCCTCCTTTAAGTGAAGGGACATAAACCTGGCAAATTTTATAATATAATATAATAAGACTCACATTAACTTAAAAAACATATTGGCATTTGACTCATTAGGAAACAAACATTCAAATTGATTGATTGTATAAACATTTTAAGTTTCTGCAGAATAAAACTTTTGTACATTGCTTTAAAGTTGTGCTAAAGGCATCTGTGGAATAACATAAAAGTAGAATTTATATTGTATTGTGTGATTGAAGAAGTCATTCAATATTAGCTGATGATAAATACTTTGGAAGGAAGATATTCTGAAACTGTCTAATATTACTCAATAGTATTATGGCAATGATTAAGAACATGCTTAGCAATTTCTAATAAATATTCAATAATGATCTGGAAAACAAAGGAAAGACATTTTCATGAGTTTCAATATAGCAATTTTTCACCAGGTCAAAGGAGAATCTCACATATTCTTTTCTATTCAAGATTAAAGGCTAGCTTGCTAGTTTGATACTTCAAAATTCTCCACAGATATAGATCTTCAAGCGTTCTCTTATGGTTTTCAATTGCTGTCTCTACTCAAGTGACTGAGATAGCTGTGTAAATATTACATTAAAATAAGATTAGAACTTGATATGTGAATCCTAAATGTTAGCACCACAAGAAAATCATTTAGTACTGATGCAATCTGCATGTTCATTTAAAATACTGAAGCATGCATTGATAATTCTCTACATTTCATGGTTTAATGTGAAAGCCCACAAGAAACATTCTCAGTGTTTGCTACTGTTTCCTAAGAGTTAATGAAATGGTGTATGGAAATATCTTCAAAACAATTTTAGTGGTGGAAAAATAGCATTCCTAATAGAGTGGAAATTTTGTCTCAACTGACAGACAGCAAGCATAGGATATGCCTGTCTGTGGATGCTGCTAGCAAATTGTGGTAGGCTCTGAACAATGCCTGCCTGCTATCTCATAATGTTTTCATGTCAGAAGAGATTCTGCAGGAGCTGCTTGTGTAATTAATACTGAGATGGGCAAACATTGTCATAAAATATTCATATGGCTGTCTCTGTTGGTTAATCCTCCTCCTGCTTTGGCTCCCCTGGCTCATAGAATCCCTCTTTCTTCTCTTCAATAGGATTATCAGCACTCAGCTCAGGGCTTGCCTGTGAATCTCTGCATCTGCTTCCATCAGAACTAGATGAAGGCTCTCTGATGACATTATATTAGTCATCAATTTTATTACAGTAGAAGGCCAGTTCAGGCACCCTCTCAGCTATTGCTAAAAGTCTTAGGTGGGGTCATCCTTGTGGATTCATGGGAGTTTCCCTGGTGAGAGGTTTCTCCCTAACCCCATAATGGTCCTGTCTAATAAGATATCGTTCATTACTCTCCTTCTTCATCCTGTCCCCAACCTGCCAAAAATGATCCCACATGTTTCTATCCTCCCATTTCCTAATCTATCACCATCCCTTCCCCCAGGATATCCAGGAGATCTCATCTATTTCATCTTCCCAGAGAAATCCTTGGGTCCTTCTTATTACCTATCTTTTCTGGGGTCTTGCACTACAGGCTGGTTATCCTTTGTTAATATATGAGTGAGTAAATACCATGAGTGAGTAAATACCATGCAGACTTTCTTGGTCTGGGTTTCACTCAGGATAATTTTTTTTCTACTTCCATGTACTTGCCCGCAAATCTCACGTTGTCATTTTTTTCTAAAGTAATAGAAAAAAATAATTAAAAAGAAATTCACAAAGGAAGAAAAGAATATTCATGTGGCTCATTATTGTATGGGAAGGAAGGGCAGAGAAGTATTTAAGCATACATCATAAATATTTGGCTGGCCGTAGGTTACTTAAATCATGTATATGGAGGTAGAAAAGGCAGCACAACAGATTCTTTCTTGAGCTTCTAGCAGAGCACTGGATTTATTTAATACCTGTAGTTATTAGTCCAGTGTGAATTTTCACTTTTTCCCCAGAAATGTGAGATAATGTTCTTTTAAATCTCTTTTTGTAGAAGCCTGAACTGGAGACTTAGGGAACTAGTGTAGATTTTACAAACTATGTGGTGTCTCGAACATTTAAGAATGGACAAATAATTTTGAAATTGAGAAATTGTTATTGGCTGGTAGTCTGATGGCCATGCGAAATGGACATTATATTTCTTTATATATATTATTACATATGGGCCTTTATGTCTCACAGTTATACTAAGTGATTAATTTAGTATCAAAAATAATTTTTCTTTAGAGAAATATTAAATTATTTTATATGCATATCATGATTAGAAATATGGGCACTGAAAATATTTCCAGTGCATAGTCATATAGGAATGAGTAGTTGACTAGAATCTGAAGCAAAAAAAAAACCCTTTTGTTCTATAGTAGCAGAAACTCAGTATATTGTGTGTTAAAGTATGAAGAAAACAAAATTTTTGAAAAATAAAAATGTTATTCATGTAAACAGTCAAACTATTACCAAGAAAGTTTGCCTGGCTATTTCTTGTTGTTTACAGTAAAATATGGAGAGGAAGACATATGCAATGATCCATGGATCTTTGCCTGCCAATCATCTTTAGCTCTTCTTCCTGTTTCTAGTAAATACAGTGATATATTTTTGTGCTTTAACAAATAAAGATTGTATGAAGTACAGTGTGTAGAGCTAGACAAACTAGTTAGTCATAGAGTTCAGGTAGTGTTGGCACACAACTTTTATCCCAGCACTCAGGAGACTGAGTGGATGGATTTCTGTGAGTTCAAGACCACCCTGGGCTATACTAGATGAAAGAAACAAAGTCAAGAGGTGGTGACTCATGCCTTAAACCCAGAATTAGGGAACTGGAGGCACAAAGTGATATGGCCTGGCAGAGAGAAGAAAAAAAAATGGGAGAAAAAAGGAACTCAGATTCTGTCTAAGGTTTTGTAGAGAGTGCATTTTTATTCCCAGATTACGACCCCCAGAGAGACCACCAGAAAACAGAGAGGTCCAGACTTCAATAAGCAAGGTTTATTGTTAGGGTAATACAGGCTAGCTCGGGACTTGTGTCCACATCACATAACAAGGCAGGGAGGAGTTTGAATCCTTCGGTGGGGTTAGCTTTTTTAAAGGCAAAAACTAAAAGCCCTTCAGGGCCATCAGGGGGGTTTGGCTTGGGTGCAAGGTCTTTGCTCTTTCCCATCTTGTTATGTCAGCTTTTTCTTTGTTTTAGAGCAAGGTCACCCTGTCCCTGAGTCAGGACACTTCATCAGTCTCCACCAGCTGGCCGGGCATCCTTGTGCTTTGGAATTTCCCTAGTTGGGGGGCACTATCTTTACTGGGAACAGGAAACTAGTCTGGGGTTTTTGATTTTAAAACACTCTGCTAGGAAATTCCTTCTCATTCCTTTGAGAATAAGGGATGAGGGTCTTATTACAGTCTGAGGATTCGACCACATGTAGTATATGAGGCTGGCTGGCTGATGCATACCTGTAATCATTGGAAATGATTGGAGGAAGGAAGTACATTGGAAATGGGGAGGAAGAAGAGGAAGTCAAGGTCTGCTTTACATACACAGTGAGTTTGGAGAAAGTCTGGGTTACATGAAGCCCTGTTTAGAAATAAATAGTAACTGTTAATCCCACAGATGTAACAAGAAATACCAATGATCCAAATTATCATGGTTAAATTAATTAAAGCAAGCTCTTTTTTATACATACAACTGTCTTTCCCTAAAGTCAGGGTTCAAAAGATTGACATTGAACATGGGTAAAGTAGAGATTTCTATAGTCAAGAGTAGGGGGTTTCCATATGGGGTTTTGGAAGACAAATAAGTGGGCTTATTGAAGTAGAACATCAATATAACAAGTTGGTCATAACGAAGACATTATTACAAGGTGTTCATAACAAGGTTCTACTAGCAAGGTAGTTGTAACAACATGGTCCTAATAACCTTTAAAAACAAAGGCATGTTTGCTGTTTCTTGGAAGAATCAATACAGAAACATTTGTAGTTAAGGCTACAGGTGAGCATAGTTCACTCCTTGATAAATAGAATTAATAAGATACAGAACAAACAAACAAAAGAAAGCAGGAAGTAATCTAGTTTGTTTTATTATAACATGGCATTTAAGACTAAGATTGAGGCAGTCTGGTTTATTATAACATGGAAAAGTAATGAGAAAAAAGTAATGAGAAAAAAAATGAAGGAAAAAATCTCAATCTTCTCAATTTGAAGAGTGCTCAAATTATTAAGATATAGCTAATCAATTCAAGACAAGAAAGTGAATATGGAAAGCTGAAGAGACCCTAAGTTTTTTAATTGAGTTTCTAGAAAAATCAAAGATTTATGTGTGGCTAGAGTTGGTAAGGATAATAAAACATAGTGCTCATGTATCATTTCATCCAAGAACTATGATTTAGTGTCATTCACTGTCACCCTTCCTTCTCAAGGCAGTGATCAGATTGTTATCAAGAGAATGGTATCAGACAATGATACAGTAACATGACTATCAATACATTTCATTAACATTTTAAGGTGATTCTGTTTGTCAATGTTTTTAGTTTGAGCTCTGGCTAATATAATGCGAAACAAAAACAAGCTAATTGTACTATCAAAATTCTACTGACAGGAGAAGAAAGATTAATAAAGTCAGCTTTACAATTATAAATTGGGTGTTTTATGAAAAAATAACTGGTCTCATAATTTAGAGGAGGCTTCTTGCTATGATGTTAATTTTGCTTATGACTTTATTGAAAGATCAAAATATACTTGTAGTCCTATCTACTACTAGGCCTGATACAGCAAGAGTTTTAACTTGAGCTGATGATTGAATGAGGTTTGAGCAATGATTTATGAGAAGGTGATTTATTTTATTGATAGCAGGTATGTAAATCATTGAGGCTTGAAGGACTGGGATATCCATATGTCAGTGCAGTCTTCGGTGAAACCTGCACTTTATAATTGAGAAGGTTTGCAGTCTCATATATTTTACAAGGTTTGTTAAATAGAAAAGGCAGAATCTCTGTCTCTCTCTAGCTTTCTCTCTCTCTCTCCGTGAAATAAGTGATGTATTTAGCAGGCATGTGAAGACGGTCCTGCTGCGAGGAACTGAAGCCTCAAACAGAGCCAGTGAGGAATTTAATTTTGTGTCCCATTGAATGAGTGATTTTTGTCTGTAAAAACCCATGTTGGGGCTTGAAACCATGGTTGTTCCAGGTGAGAATACTGAAGTTGTTTCTTATTTTAGAATTAAACTATCCAACTCAACCCCTGCTAAAGTCATGTCTAGGAGAAATTCAATGAGAGAATGCATAGTGGAATTTTCAACTATGCGGTTTTAAAGTAATTAACCAGGCAGCAATATATGACATTCACAGTTTAATGGGCTTACTAAAAAAATATATTTATTTTAATAGAGGTTATTATTGGTCTTATGAAAACTAAAAAATTAAAGAATTTCATACTAATGATAATTATTTATGTTAGAGAAACCACATACAAGTATTCACTTTTTGAAGGCAAAATTTATTTTAAAATAGAGCCTGTTAAAAACAGACTAGAATAAAACAATCACTCAAATGGCCTTGAATATCTAATTGTGTATTTAATTAAAACATATATTTTTGTATTTCTGGGTTTTCTCTTTCCTTTCTATGATAAAACGATAAGTAAACAATATACTGATAAATATGGTGAAACTTGACAGAAATGAGTGTCCCTTACTTGATTTGGAATAAAGGAATAAAAGAGGTTTACATATGTTTACTAGCTATACTTTGTATTAATTTCTATTTTATAAAAATTGAAAACTACATTTGAATTAAATAAATAATTTATATGAAAAACAATCATATTACTAATTAGAAAAAGGTAGAGCAAGAAAATAAAATGACTCAGAATTTCTCATAAAATTTTCATGTACAGAATGTAACATAAGAACAGTAACCTTTTCTGAGTTAATAATTACTTTCAGTAATTTACCGTTTATGTAAAGCTTTCTAGAAAGAATATTCCAGTGCCTCACCAGATATATTTAATGTAACACCCCTGATATTCTTACATGAGATTATCTATACCATTTTTACTAATGCATATTCATTTCTTCTTAAAGAGGTCCCATGTTTACACTGAAGTTGTTTGTACATCACCTTGAATTTACTACAAAATATCCCAATGCCTCAGTTATGATGGGAAAAGTGAAATGTGGAAATATTAAGTGTCAAGCAAGAACAAAGAAGTCATTAATTTTCAGAGGACATATTTGAATTTCAATTACTTAATTTTAAAGTTTTTGCCTTCTTAAACCATAAAACAACATATACAACTCATCACAGATATTTATCCTCTTATTTAAATTTAAACTCCATTTTAATGTTTCCTTTACTCTTAAAATAATATTGCTATGTTTCTTACATATAATTCCCATTCTAGTAGAAAAACATTATTATTATTTAATATCAAAAAATTGGGAGGGATAATGCCCATTTTAATCAAATTTTATAGTGATAATGGAAGCTGTAATTCATTGTTCTAAGCACAATCTCAAAAGATTTTCCAGTTGAGAAAAATAAAAGTTATGTCTCTCATTTCATTTTCATTATAAATTATATATTTATGAAAATAAAACACATGTGCTATTTTAAATATTTGCTTCATATTTTAAACAATTATCATTTTGTATATACAGATTAAAATAATTCCTAATTGCCCAAATGATATGTTTACACATTCTCTATTCTTAAACATAATATTTATTCTTGTTAGAATCTGTCTATTATTACTAATTCCACATTTTACCTTTAAAATTAAATGTGGCCAGGCGATGGTGGCACATGCCTTTAATCCCAGCACTGGGAGGCAGAGGCAGGTGGATCTGTGAGTTAGAGGCCAGCCTTGTCTACAAGATCTAGTTCGAGGACAGGCTCCAAAGCTATCTCAAAAAACCAAAAAAAAAAAATTAAATTAAATTAAATGTGATATTTTAAATTAATTCTTATTTGAACAATAGAAGAAAATTCCCAATAGTTGTTATTAATATTGCTATATTTAAGGCGATTTTCTATTTATCTATTTAGTTCTGTGGTTCACTTTCAAGTGAAATGTAAAGTAACATGGAAGTTGAAATCATGCAGATCTCCAGGAGATCCAATGTTATATTTTTCAAGTATATGGAAGCTCATGATATTTTTGTTCATGGTCTATTCCTTAGATTTGAGAAGATCTTTGATATTATTCTTTATCTGATAAAGATGTCTTTTTCTAAAAATAAAATGAGACATTCTGGTTCTAAGACTGATTATTTGACATCCTGTAAGCTCCAGTTCATTTCCTAACAAGACCCTATCCCACTTCTCAAGAAAGCATGATATTGCCCCCTCCCCCCTAAAAAAAAGAAGTGCCAAGAACAAACTGCTGAAATATGTAGGATCACAAGGCCCCTATGGTTTTTATAAGGAATCATAGCAGTTTTAATGTCTGTATAGTTGGAAGTGGGCATGCCCACACCCACACTGAAGATCAAATAGGCAGAAGCCACGATTCGGATTCATCTCTCCTGTAATGAAGAAATAATCCCAGAAACGTACACATTTAAAACACAAAGAGTGGAAAACACACTGAAAAAAATCTATTCCTATATATAATATACTGTCTGCTGAGTGATATCACTGAAGATAGCTTTGGAGTTCAGCTCTCTTTGCCATAGTCACATACTTTCACACACATACACAGATACATGGGGTCGAGACAACTGAAAATACTGTGGAATATTGCTAGCACCAAAAGGAGTGATTGCTTACATAGATAATGTGCTGATGCCAATCCAAAAATGCCGAGTTGTATCCCAAAGGCTTACATACTGGAAAGAAAGATTATATTCCTATAAGCAGTTCTCTGACTTCTGTATATGCACTGGCACTTCTGTATCTCCTACAAATGGAATGAGTATAAAATAATAAAATAAAAATAGAAGTCCTAAGATTTCTAGTAGGAAATGGTTATAAACTTGTACAGTGCTTTGGCAGGGAATTCTCAAACTGGACTAAGAACAAATCAGCTTGGCAATGAGGGTCACATGAGAACTTATTTGTTGTGACATAATTAACAGAGTTAAAAATTTGAAATTATTTACCATGTTGAAAACTGTCTTAATTTTATATTATGACTAACACTCCTTTATTGTTCACAGCATTCATTCTGAGAAGTCAAAACATGGTCCAAGAATGAAGTCATGTGAGATTTATAGCTACTTTTAAGAAAATTCCAAGAAAACAAGACAAGGTCATCTTATGTTCTCAGTTTCTTTAAAACATGGAATTCCACTGTTCTTGAAATGTATTTTGGGGCTCCAGTTTATCAGATAGAAGTTAGTTTAATTGAGATTATTCATTACAACTGGCTATTGTTATTTGTTTATATGCATCTGTTGAAAAACTGTTTGTCCTGTGCAACTCATCTGCCATGTACCATTTGCCTATGACCTGCAGTTTGCCCTTCTGATTTTACACATTATGCATGTGACTCCCCTTAACACTCAGTATAAATAGTAATATACTCTGAATAAAGTTGGCTATTGATTGAGACTTTAGTCTGCGGCATTTATTTGCTCCATTCTCCCAGGCCTCACTGACTCTAGAAGGATAAACAATGAATGTTTGTTCTGTAGCTGCTCCTATAAAATGTTCTGATTACCTTTATATCTGGAATTTTGTTTTTTGTTCTTTTAGAGATTACAATAAATACTTAGGTAATAAGTAACAGTTGTACCAAGAGATGTGATAAAAGAAATGGCAATATAAATAATTTGTGTATTAATAATCAGCTGTTCAATTCGATAAAAAGAAACAAAATTACCACATAGAATCCAGTGTAATGTGTCAATACAAGAAGGTCCTTATATCAAAATCAATGGTGGTCAATAAATTACCTTAAAAGTAATAGTGTATGTAAATTTGTGATATATCAATTTTCTTAAAATACAGACTATCTTTATGTTCCAAGAGATAAAACACAAAATATATGTAAAAATTATATGAAATCAATCACCATCTTACTATGATGGCTAAAACTGTAATCATAGGACTTGAGGTTGAGGAAGAAAGATTTATAATAAAGTTGAGGCTCAATTGTGCTGTGAATACATAATGTGATGAGGGATTCTCCTATGTATGCTGTGAATATCGTTGGTTAATAAAGAAGCTGTTTATAATAGGGTAGAATAGTGCTAGCAGGGAAAACTAAACAGAATGCTGGGAGAAAGAAGGTGGAGTGAGTGAGAAGCCAGGTAGCCCTGCCAGAGACATTATCCAGTAAGCCGCAGCCTCATGGAGATACACAGATTAATAGAGATGGGTTAATTTAAGATATAAGTTAGCCAGGAATACACTAGAGTCACTGGACAAGCAGAGTTTTAAATAATATAGTTTCTGTGTGATTATTTTGGGTCTGAGCTGCTGGGCAGCCGGGAAACAAATAAGCGTCCCCCTACAACAATCATAAATTTAAGGACAGCCTGAGGTACTAAGTGAGACAATGTCTCTAACATCATTTGTGGTGCGGGAGAATTGTCTGTATTCTGTCAATCATGATTTAAATAAACACTGATTGGCCATTAGCCAGGATGTATAGGTGGGTCAACCAGACAGGAAGTAGAGGCGGGGCTATTAGACCAGGAGAATTCTGGGAAGCAGGAAGCTCTCTGGGCATTCCTGTCTGGACCACCGAAGAAGCAGGATGTGACCTGCCCTGCTGAGAAAGGTACTGAGCCATGTGTCTAACATAGATAAGAATAATGGGTTAATATAAGCTACAAGAGCTAATGGGAGGCCTGAGCTAATGGGCCAATCAGTTCATAATCTAATGTAAACTCTCTGTGTGATTCTTTGGGACCTAATGACTGTGGGAGCTGGTGGGAGGACAGAAACCAAACCAGGCCTTCATGGTACACATTTGTAAACATCAAAAATGTTTTTTGAAATATACAAATGGTATGTTGTGATTTCTTAAGTAAAATATAAATATACTGTAAAAATATTTATGAATGCATAAATAAATAATAAAACTGTCTTGGATACTTATCTTGACTGACTTCTCTATTGTAAGTTTGTCAGACACACCAGTTAGAACAAAGGAGAATGAAATGAGAGAAAGAGAAAGCTGATGCATTTCACAAAGTAACTACAGTCAAAAAGTCAGATGATTGAAATTACCCACTTTATAAAATCATTCATGACTCACTGCCAATTAACCTTTTCAAGCTAAATGTTATGATCAAAAGATAGATAATGACAAGCAAAATGATAATCAGCAGTTCTTCATTTTTTACTAGAAGTCTCAATGAATATGTAAGAAATTTAATAGCAACTAGTTTAAGCATGATTTAGTTTAAGTATGCACTGGGCTTTCTCTAGCTGTTTGAGGTCATTTGCTAAGGATCCTATTTGTAATCTACAATTTCTTAATGAGGAAAGATGAATGTGGGTGATAATGATAGTGTCTTCTGAAATTCTTTCTTGTCATATAGAAGGTTCTATTCTGAGTAAATAACAGGAAGTGGTGGACATCAGCATGTTCACTTCCCTCAGGCGTAGGTGGATGCATAATTTCTGTTCCTTGCATTACCACTTAGGGCCAATTAGAAAAAAGAAATTTGCTTTCAAATATTGGATTTTCATGAATAAGATGAGGTATGTTGGATGATAAATTAGAAATGCCAATGTATCCTGAAAAATAGAATCAGGGTAAAAGAAATAAGTACTGAGTTAATAGCTACCATGTGCCTTGCACTTCACATATTGTGAATCATCTCTTTAAGTTTGTATTTTAATATTTTTCTATTTAAAGTGTTCAAATTTATAAAACTCCATAATTGAGAGCCATTATATAATTATTTTCCTTAATATCATTGTACAGTTTTTCTGTAATTGAGATACATTTCTTTACAATGAAGTGAACATTTTTTTTCTTATTTGTATAGCTCAGAACAAATGAGAAATTCTTGGAAAAAGACCTAGAATAGAGTCATTCCAATTAAAGAAACTGCAATGGTTAATTTCCGTTGTCTACTCTATTGGATATACAGACATTAGTGAGGCGATGTTCTTTGTGTGTCTGTGAGGGGAATTTCCAAAGAAGGATACTTGAGGGAGAAAGCCTCTCCAAGAATGTCTCATCTTAAGGCCTGGCACCTCAAAATGAACAAAAAGAAAAATCCACACCCCCATTTTCCTGTAACTTTATATGATATATGAAGACCTGTGAAATGCTTGCAGCATACAATTCAGTCATAGAACCAAAGGCAGCATGCCTTTGTTACCATGAGGAACTGTACCTAACACAATGATAAGAGAATGTATGAATCTTTCCTCCTTTAAGTTGGTTTTTATCAACTGTTTCATCACAATGATGGGGAAATAACTAAAGCAGAGACTATTTCTGAAAGGCATAATGTTTGAAGTAAGTATGAAGCTAGGACCCTGGGCAGTGGAGAGGGTGCCTGAATTGGCCTTGTCCTGTAGTCAGACTGATGTATATCTTGAATATCATCATAGAATCTTCATCCAGCGACAGATGGAGATAGAGACAGAGACCCACATCGGAGCACTGAGCTCCCAAGGTCCAGCAGAAGGAGGGAGAATACGAGCAAGGAAGTCAGGACCACTAGGGGTTGGTCCACCCACTGAGACTGTGCCTGAGCTAATGGAAGCTCACCAAATCAAGCTGGACTGGGACTGAACGAGCATGTGATCAAACCGGACTCTCTTAATGTGGCTGACAATTGGGGCAGACTGAGAAGCCAATGATAATAGCACTGGGATTTGTCTCTACTGTATGTACTGGCTTTTGGGGATCCTATTCTATTTGGATGCAAACCTTCCTAAGCCTGGATGTAGGCGGGAAGGGCCTTGGACTTCCCGCAAGGGAGGGTACCTTGCCCTCTCTTAGGACTGGAGGGGGTCGGGGGGAAGGGTGTGTCAGGGAGCGGTAGGGAAGAGGGAGGAGGGGAGGAAGTGGAAATTTTTATTGGTACTATTTATAAAACAATAAAACAAACAAAACAACAACAAAAACAAACAAACAAAAAAAACAACTCTGAGATTCCATCTTACACCTGACAGAATGGCCAAGATCAAAAGTACTGATAATAGCTTATGTTGGATAGGATGTGGGGTAAGGGAGATGCTCCTCCATTGCTGGTGGCGGTGCAAGTTTGTACAGCTGCTTTGGATGTTTTTGTGGTGATTTCTCAAAAAAAAATTAGGAAACAATCTACCTCAAGACCCAGAGTACTGTTCTTGGGTATGTACCCAAAGGATGTTCAATTGTATCATAAAAGCCTGTGCTCAACTACTTTCATAGCAGCATTATTTGTAATAGCCAGAGAGTGGAAACAACATAGAATGCCCCTCAACCGAAGAGAGGATAGAGAAAATATGGTCCATTTACACAATGGAGTACCACACAGTAATAAAATAATCATATCTTGAACTTTCAGGCAAATGAATGGATCTAGAAAAAACATATTGAGTGAGGTAAGCCAAGCCTCAGTCTAAGTTCCAAAGCTTTCCTTAATTTTCCAACAACAACAACAACAACAACAAAAACAAAAACATGGTCAGGTTCTTGTGAGCATTGTCCCAATATTTGGTATTAACTTCTGTATTAGTTACTTTTCTGTTACTATGTAAATAAAAATGTTCATCAAAATTTATGGAACAAAAGATATTATTTGGCTGTTTTAGAGAGAAAGGAGCTTATCCTGTCAGGGAAAGATGGTAGAAAGTGACAGATATGGAGGCAGGAATAACAAACTGAGAGCTCACATTCAAATATAAACATGAAGCAAAGAGAGAGAATTGGTAATAAGGCAAGACATTAAGATATTGAGTTTTTTCATCAGTGACATACTTCTTCATCAAAGGTGTTCATTCTAAGACTCTCCACACAGTGTCACCAATTGAAGTCCAAGAATTTGAATTCCAGAGTCTATGACACAATGTTTATTTCATCCACTACAGAGATAAAGAAAATGGAGGAAGAGAGAAAGTGGGGAGAGAGATACAGAGACAGAGGTACAAAGAGAGAAAGAACCAACTGAGTATAGTTAGTTGTGCCCATAAGCATATGGATAGCAGTAACTATATCTGAGATAAAAATTTACATAGTTTACAAAGTTTGAAATAAGATTCATCTGCAACAAAATATACACGTCAACATGGTTAGTCCCCATAAAATGAGTTTATTATAACTATGTCTTTCTCGGTAAGTTAATTTTCATATGCATTACAAATGTAATAATAGTACTATCATAGATTTTGGATATATCTAGATATCCTGATAAATAATACTGGGAAGAATTTTAGTTAGGATTTCCATTGTTTTGAATAATAACCATGACAATTTTTATAAAAGAAAAGATTTCATTGGAATGGGTTACAGTTTTAGAGGTTAGTCTGTTATTATCATGTTGGAAAGTATTGGTATGTAGGCTGACATTTTGCTGGATAAGAAGCTGAGAGGTCTATGTCTTGATCCACATGTAGTACAATAAATTATGTCCCACACTGGGTTTAGCTTGATCATAAGGGGCCTGAATTCCCACCCCTACAGTGACACACTTCTTCCAACAAGGCCCACTTCAACAAGGTCACACCTCCTAATACTGTTATTCCCTCTGGGGGCAATTTTCTTGACAACACCACAGAAGACAAGCTCAGACATTAAAACTCAACAAATACATCAGAATACACTTCATAGAGCTCAGTTACATAAATCTTAAAAAAATAAATTGTGATATACTTAAGAGGTGATTAAATCCTATCATACGCTGATTAAAATTAAAATTTTTAAATTGTACCTTGGTAAACATTGTTCTTGAAAGAAAATCAACTATATTTACTTAGGGTTTCTGTTGTTGTGCTAGAACATCATAATACTAAGTAACTTCAAGAAAGGTATTATTTTGTTTACACTTCTACATAATAGTTTATTATTGTAGGAAGTCACCATAGTAACTTAAGCAGAGGAGGGACTAAAGCAATGTAGGAAGCTGGAGGCGAGTATAGATAAAGAGGCAATGAAAAGTTTCTGCTTATTGGTTTGATCTTCATGATTAGGTCAGAATGGCTCTTTATAACAACCAGTACCACAAGCACAAGAATAACCCCACTCACAGAAGCAGTGCCCTTACACATCAATCATCAATCAAGAAGTTATTCCACAGACTGGTAAGTTTGCCTTTTAGAAATGATTTTAGGTAGTGTCAAGTTGCCACAAAACTCGCCATCCTAAAATATATAATGGAATATATTCAACTTAACATGGCCAGAGTAATCAGATACTTCATCAGGAAAATAAATGTGCAAATAAATTAGTAGCCTATAGTATAGGCAAAAAAAAACCCACATTTTATTAACCGATTAGTGTCTTCTAAAAGGAAATGAAAAGCAAAAACAAACTCTTTGAGAAAAATACACTAAAGTTTATCAAAGAACAATAACAAAATAACATAAGCGTGGTCTTCAAACTCTTTTGTTAAAGCAAAATTTTTGTTTATTCAATGAGGGAATTAAAAATGAGGGCTACTTTGAAAATGAGATTTCATTTGTGATTATTGAATAATTCCAAATTTTGAGAAAATGCTGTTCTGGTAAGGAAATACAATACTTGAGTTTTAAAGAAAGCTCCATGTCTTTCTTGGTGTTATAAGTTAGTCACTAAGCATATCACTTCTTAAAATCTTGAAATTGAAATACTGGCAACATAAAATACATCATGGCTATTACTAACAATGTTCAATGCTCCAAACAGTTGTAATTAATATCAACATTTATAAATAAACAGCTAAGTAAATATTAAAAGGAAAATAACTATGTCACATCAAAGTTCAGCATTTTATTCCATACAAATTTTGAAAGTTCCATCTATATCCACTAATGAAGTGTATAGCAAGTATATATTGAAGAGCTATAGCAAGAATACATTAAGTATTAAAAAGGAAATGGAGAATAATATAATATTTGACCATTTCATTAAAGAACTGATTTAGGAAAAGAGAAATAAAACCTGAAAAATTGTGATTTTTACTATGTTATTTTTATAGTCCATGAGCATGGGTTGTGATTTGGACTATGTTATTCTAATAGTCCACGAGCATGGGTTGTGATTTGGACTATGTTATTCTAATAGTCCACGAGCATGGGTTGTGATTTGGACTATGTTATTCTAATAGTCCACGAGCATGGGTTGTTTCCCCTTTTTTCCAGTATCTTTATTTTCTTTTTTAAAAGAAGTTTAAGATTTTAATGTAAATGTCCTTCACTTTCTTGGTTAGGTTTTTTTCTTAGAGATTGTATTTTCTTTGAATATATTTTGATTAGAATGTATTCATAAGTGCCCTTTCTCTGTGTTTTAGGTGCATAGAGCTATTAATTTTTGCAAGTTGATTCTGAATCATACTTTATTACTGACTTTGTTCATCATTCTCAGAAGTTTTCTGTTAGAATATTTGTGTTCTCTAATATATAATATCATGTTATCTCAAAAATCAGGATAATTTCCTTTTACTATTTAATCATTTTATTTCCTTTTCTTGCATTTGATTCCTGTTCTGTCTCAATCCTGACTCTGTCAAATTACATTTACTTTATTTAGAATGGTGTTTAGGCTAAGAGTTTCTTTTATATAGATTCCACTATGTGAAGTTATTCTTCCTGCAGTCTTATATTCTATGCTATTTTATCATGAAGAAATGTTGGATTTTTTCAAAACATTTTTCATCACCTTGAGATGATCCTGTACCTCTACATTTATCTCTGTGGTTTATTACTATATTGACTATTTATTTTGATTCATCACTGCATATAAAGGATAAAATCAACTTGGCTATGGGGCATAATAAATTTTCAAGCCTATAGATATTCTGTTTGCAACTATTTTCTTACAGATTTTTGATCTACAATCATCAGGAATAGTCATTAGGAATACTGCTCTGTATATATATTTTTGTTGTTTTGTTTTCTGATTGTCTTTACCTGGCTTTGGTATTAAAGTGATACTGGCTTGTATAAGAAATTGGAATGGAAGTTTTTCCTCTGGTTCTTTTATTGTTGTTTTTTTATTCTTTATTATTAGTTTAAATTGTATTTGCTGTGGAACTTCTTTGAAAATCTGCTTAAATTCTTCTGTTAATCCATCTGGTCTGCACTTTTTTTAGTTGTAAGTCTTTTCATTATTATTTCAATCTCTTCATTTAGTATAACAATACATGAAGTTCAAAAAATTGAATGACTAAAAGAAGTATGTGACAGTGGAATAATGTAGAGGCTATAGAAAATGTCCAGTACCACATTCAGTCATTCTCCACCTTATTTTTTGAGACATGGTTTTATAGCGAGCATGGAACACATCAGTTTTCTAGGCTATTTGAACAGAAATCTTCATTTTTCAACCTGTCTCCACCTTTACTGCTTCTGAGTACTAGAATGGTTGGCCCAAGAAACTGCATGAAGTTTTTATGTGGATGTTGGTATTGAAATATACTTAACTATGAAACCATCTTTACAGTGTCAGATTAAAGGCAGAAATTTCCAGAAATGTAACTCAGGCTGAGTCTTGAGGTTACATTGGCCAATGGATAGATGGCTAATTAACGAAAGCCCATGAGCATTCCAGCTATATTTTATGATTTTTTTTGCTAAATGTACAGTTTGCAAGGTCTCAGAACTCAGGAAACAAGAGAAATTGAGAGAAGGAGAAATAATGTTTACTAGAGAAGAACTCACCAATTGGCCATCCAATATCAAAAGGTTTGATATGGAAAATACATACATATAAATAAAATTATATGGTTTCAGTATGCTATATTTATGTGTATGGTACTACATAAATTGTGGTAGTACAAAGACTTAAGGACTAGAATACTTACTGAGAGAACTGTGAACAGAAGGGAGGCTTTTAAAGCCATACAATGTAGAGTATGGTTGTTAATCCAGATAAGAGACAGAATACTGTAACTTTTAAAATGAATGCTATGAGGATAATATTCTGTCATGATTAACCTGATTTGTGTTCATTTCTCCGTTTCCATCAAGGACAGCTCAGTGGTGGTCACCTCAATTACTTCTCGAAGAAATAAAAGAACATAGAGCTACTGAAGTTGGTTTTTCTGGGAAGAAAAAGGATGTTGAAATCAATTAACTACCTTCTTGATTTGTTGAAGATTGAACCCAGAAGACTGAAATTAATATTCTCACAAAGACTGAAAGACCTTTTGCTTTTATTCTTGAACTTCGGCTATGACTTATTTCATGCCAGCTTTGAATGGTTACCTCAGTGTAACATCATGAAACATGGAAGAAATCTGCACGAACAATTTATCCTCAGTGTAACATCATGAAACATGGAAGAAATCTGCACGAACAATTTATCCTCAAGTCATCATGGAGCAAACAGACTAGTATTAGATTTTTGAAAAACTACAAAACTGCAAGGTAGGCTACTATATAAGCAGCCAGTATCTATTTTCATGGATTTTTAGGTGTGTATGTTAAACTTTCTAGTTTTTGAAATATTGGTACCTGTTTTCTAAGGGTAATGATAGTTACTTTAAAAATATAACATTCAGGAGCTATAAATATTTTATTTCTGGTTAATGTTAGCTTGCAAATGTTTATATGATTTTGCCCACAAATATAAGCCTAAAGTGTAGGATCTCATAGTATCATGTTACTAGAAAAAAATGATGAATATTTATTTAATTTTCTGAATTATGTGAAAATTTACATTTCCAACATACAGAGAATATTCTTTGAGTTTCAATTATTCCATTAGTTGATAACATCAGAATAAAACATAATTCACTTCATTTTATTCTCATGAAAATTAATTTAGACATTACAAATATAGCCACTGTTTTACAAATTAAACAATTTTATAAAGTTTATAAAATTTAATATCAGTTATGATAACTAATAAATATAGTGCCCATAGATACTTTCATAACACAAACTTTTACAGTAAATTCTTTTTCAATAGAATTTTCTCATTAGATTCTGCCTGGAGAATTAAATTGATATATTTCTTGTTTATATATTAGTACTAAATAAATAATTCTATGCTGAGTTGTTTCACCTTTGATATAAATTTAAATAAAAGATCAAGCTGTGGCAAAAGGTTCTGTAAATGCTTCATTACTTTGTCCTTTAAAGACATTAAAGGACAATTCATAATTTTACTTTTCATGTAATTTTTTAACATGAAAGTATAATAACAGCTTTTGTAAGCAAGACCTAATTATCTGAGTGGTAGTTGTTTTAAAAATGGCAAATTTGGCTTTCTCTTCATCCAAAGAGCTGGGTATTATTTGGACTTTAGCTTGTTGGTTTTATGCATAGTAGTTATTACAAATAAATTCTCAGATCATGTATCCTAGGATAGGTCATTTTATGTGCCCTTTAAAATTATTGTAAAGTATATATTTCAATTGATTAGAGGTCAATAAAATCATAGAATATTTACACATAGTAGAAAATGTAATGACATAGCTAACTTTCCCTGAAATGTTTAATACTTTAACATTAAAAAAGATATTTCCTTTATATATATATATATATGGTTATAATATTCTCAGGGGTTTATTATGAAAGACAAAGGAAAAATACTCAACTAATTCTTAATGTTTTAACTAAAGTACAGAGTTAGAATGCTAAAGTTCATGTTTGGGTTGGGGAGATGACTCCATGGGTAAAAGTACTCACACTCTGCTGAAAGGCTCAGCTTCAATTCATTGCACCCTTATGAAAGCTCATAGCTTTCTGTAACTACGGTACAAAAAGAGAAGTCATACCTTCTCATGGTTTCTGCAAATAATGCATATAAGTAGTTCATATACATCACAAACATACATACAGGTAAATTGCATTACATACAAAAATATATTTAAAATAAGTAAATGAAGTTAATATTTACCTAGTCTTTTATAATCAATTATAAATCATACACAAGGCATTCTAAAATAAATTTTTAGAAAGTTAATGGAGTATATATAGATAATACAGTTAACTAATTTTAATATATATGTGCTAAATCTTTATGTCTTTATATTTTTACTTAAGATTTTATATAGAGAGACATATATAGATTATATAAACATATATACATATAGATTACATACATAAGTATATAAAGATATAAATATAGACATTACATACACACATGTGTGTCTGTGCCTGTTTCATTCATTTCTTTGCCATCCAGACCCAAATAATCACACAAAACTGCAATAATTACAACACTGTTTGGCCTATTAGAACAGGATTCTTACTAAGTAACTCTTACATCATAAATGAACCTATATCTATTAAATTAATCTGTGTATCAGCACGAGAGTGTAACTTGCTGGTAAGGGTTCGGGCATGATTTTCTCCATTGTCAGTTACATGGCATCTCTTCGATTCCTCATACTTTCTCTATCTGTGTCTGTTTGAATTTCCTGTCTGGCTTTACTCTACTAAACCACTGGCTAAAACAACTTCTCTAATAACCAATGGCAACATATTCATAGCATACAAAGCAGAATCACATGTCATCTCCTTTCTTCTTTCTAAATAAAAAGGAAGGTTTTAACTTTAACACAGTAAAATTACATATAACAAAACAGGCATTAAGCAAGGATTAAAGTTGTGGTATCTATATCTATTTTATATTTTACTAAAACTAAAGAAACTATAAGAAAACTATAATTATAGCTATGTACTTTTCAACTTTATCAAGGACCCCAGAAAAATATAATATTACCTAAGTTAACAGGAAGTACATTGTAAGCAACTTCCAAAACTCTAGAATTAACAGAGATATGTCACTGCCTACACAGTCATAAATAGTTCTTTAACACTGGGTCATCCATCTTCAGTGGACAGGCCCATAGTATCCAGCAGACTTTTCCATGAACCAGAAAATTTGAAAGCCTATTTTACCTTTTATTGGCAGTTTGCCAATCACTTTCATCTGTATCCTGAAGAATATCTAACAAACAATTTCATGAAGCAGGAAACATGAAGGACTTTCTCACCTTTAGGCAAGTTCAGCAGTCATTTCTCTGTGGTTCCTGCTTATCAAATTCATACAGAGTACTATCGAACAGTCCAGGAAAGAGCAGTTTCTTGCCCAAATATCTAACAAACTCCATAAGGAACCTCTTCAGTGCCCATCATCCTCTTGAAGTAGATTGATGCTGCGAGGAGCAGATGTGTCTGATTGTCATGAAAAGTCCTATGTTCTAAAAACATTTTAAATGTCATGTTCTGTTAGTCTTTGAAAGGCTTGAAGAACACCTATCCATCTGAAACATATCTCTATACATTTAGAAAACCTAACTCACATGACTACAAGCTTGACTATTATAGATGACTATCTATTAATCTGTGTTTCTTAAGTATATATTATATTTTTAAATGAACTGCACAAACACAATACCTTGATGAAGAGCATATATATATGCTCTTAAATTGACCTTAAATTGGTGTCAATAACCCAAGATCCAAACCATTGCAAAGTATTCATCTCTAAAGCATATCCCTTTAAATATAAACAAATATTTATAAACAACCATTTAGGGAATCTGGGTGTTGTTCTCTAGACTATTTCCTACTGAATGGGGGTACTGTTAATCAGGTCTTCATTAGGGTATACTGTGTGGTAGGTTCCTCTCAGGCAGCAATCCTGAAGCTATCATGGATGTTTGGCCAACAGGGCCATTGCTTCAGGGGTTCTTGTTTGATCAAATCATATTAGTCAGTAAGGGCACCACAGCTTTCTATCCTTTGTGGAAACAAAAGCAGAATCTCTTTCCCAAAGCAACATATCATAGACCCAAAATTTGAATCAAGATACCATATATATATATATATATGTTAGTTTAGCTTAGCAGCTGTACAATGAAATGTCTCTCTGTACTTTGCTCAGTTACAGTCAAAAATTCACAGAAAACACAATAGTATACATAATCCAGACTCTCTGTGTATTTTCCATCTTTAAGTGGCTTACTTTTCTTACTCCTTTAACCTATGACTGTCTGTACTCTGCCTCTTTAAAGACTGTTTTGTTCTATAAAATATTTTATTTATTTTTATAACTGCCTATACTCTTTCTTCTTCTCTCTCTAACCTATATACACATTGTAAACACGGTATGATGCATTCAGAGGTTTATTTCTGTATAACTTTGCCCTTGTTGCTTACCTGTTATCAGTTTCGGACGAGGAGCACTTTAAAATGGTAATTAGTGTGATCACAATGGTCATGGACCCTGGCTCTGCTTTGCTTGTCCTCTTAAAATGGTGTACCTTTACTGCCCGCTCTGGAACCACAATGTGGAAGCTGCACTCACCACCTCAACACTGGGAAGCAGTAGGCCCATGCTGCCACCAAGTAACTTACAGCATGCTGACAACAAACCTACTCAAGGGCTCGGCTTTCAAATGATCCAGAGGTATTCAAATAATTACCACAAACCAGGAAGCCTTCCTAAAGGAGCTGCACAGTTTTTGCTGTTACCACTGAGTCAGGAAACCTTCTCTTAAAGAAATCATGACTCTGTTTCATTCAGTGATCCCAAATAATCACATAAAACAATATTAATTATAGCAGTGTTTTGCCTATTAGCTCAGGCTTCTTATTAAGTAACTCTTACATATTAAATTAACCTATTTCATTAATCTGTGTATCATTACAAGGCTGTGGCTTACTGGTAAGGGTCCAGTCTGACTTTCACCTTCAGGAGCTACATGGTGTCTGCTCAACTCTGCCTACTTTTTCACTATATCTCTAAGAAAAATTGGCTAGTATTAATTAGGAACTAATAAGTTTTATTTATGTTGAATTTTAACATTATTGGTAATTCAATTACTTTTTATAAGACAGGTTTTCAAAATATTACTTTCATTGAATACTCCACTTGTATAATGAAATGCAACCAATTAACAGATTGTGTATAGTATTGTCTTACAATTTTTAACTGCAATGGTATAAATATTATTTTGAATATATTTTAAGGGGTAATATTTAGTTTCTTAATTGAGCTATGAGCATGGATATTTTTGATGCAGGATGTTCTTCTGCATATGTGTTGATTTTATTTTTTAATGAATAAAGTTGATTCAGCCAATGGCTTAGCAGGTTTAAGTGAGGAGGGAAATCCAAGCAGAGAAATATAGAGAGAGTAGATGGAGTTAAGGAGATGCCAAGTAGCTGCTAAAAAAAAAAATGATGTCAGAACATTACTGGTTAGCCACAGCCTCACAGTGATAATTAGATTAATAGAAATTGGTTAATTTAAGGTGTAAGAACTAACTAGGAATATGCCTGAGAAATTAACCAAACAATGTTGTAATTTCTGTGTGACTATTTTGGTAAGTGAGGCTGGGAAATGATACACAGTCTCTGTTTACATCTATCATCGTCCTAATGCCTATTTGAATTTAATCATTTAGAAAATGAAGAGAGTACACATCTGATGTACAACCTTGACAGCAAGAATAAGTGGAAGGTAGTACTCACAGTTAGAAAGGACTTTTGTAGGGAGGGACAGGATGGTGATGTTTTTGTCTGACAAAACTTAGAGAACTCTTTCATAGCATGGTAGTCATAGTAACAGAGGCAAACTGTAGGGATATTTTGAAATTCTTAACATGGGTTGAATAAAAAAAGGACAAGTCATGCATATTATTTTCCAAACTGATCATTAAGAAATAATTAGAATCAATGCCCTGCTTTCTCTACTAAACACTTTATGTTGAGTGAGTAATTATGACAAATAATAAAAGGAAGTTTGAAAGGATGAAAAGCAACCTTATGAAAGCAAAATAAGTGTTCTTTAGTTCTTTAGGTTTCTTCTGACTCTAACACATTTCTGACTACTATTAGAATTATTACGTATTAATTGGAGTTTTTGATTCTGGTATTGATTTTTAATTATTACTTTTAGTTACATTTAATGTTCTTTAATATTTTTAGTGGTATTTGTATGCATATGTAAACTATACTCTATCTTATTATATGATTTATGCCCAATATGGATGTCATTGACTTTTTTATGACATAAATAGGAAATTATGACTTCTTTTATCTGATATAGGGTAGAAGAAACACTGAGCTGTAGATACTTCCCAGGACAATATATACTCTCAATCTATCAGCTTTAATACTTAATGTAGTTTTATTATAACAAGGAGATAATTATTATGTTCTTCAGTCAGATGAGTAAAAAAAATAGATGTATAATTTAGAATAATAATAGTACTGATAAATTTTGCTGAAGTCTTTGTAAATATTTTTATATTTCTTCTGCAATACCATTACATAGGATTTACCAAGGTATTTATGTACTCTGGATTCTAAATTTTCTTTACGTCCAGAACATCAAAATTGTGTATTTTACATCTATTCTTCTTTAAGTTTCAATATAAAATATCATGACAAAAACTGTTTCTTAGCTTCTGAAAATTTTCCCTGTCAGATTTGATTTAGCTTATGTGACTTGATTTTATGCCATCCCAATGTGGTCTAGAAATCATCTTCAATGTCAGAAGTAACTTATTCTAACTAATTTTGTCATTTATCATCATTTTAAGTCTCTCTTGAGCAAACTGTGGTTTGCACCAAATTGTGCAATATGGTCTGGAAATATGCCCTGTTGTCTAGAGGATACTAAAACTCAGACTGTCAAGCTCATTTCAATTAGGATTTTGTGTAGGATTTCAGTTATAGTAAAACTCATAAAACTGGATATGCACTTGACTTGAGGAAGAAATGAAGAGGTCAGCTTTTCTTGCAGTTTGCTGGAAATACATAAGCCTGCATTGTTTCACTCAGAAATATAAATTTGCCTTCAATAATTTGGTTAGTTAATAGAATAGCTTTTTTATGATATAATATAGGAAAATAGCGATAGATAGTAATAATAATAATTGAATCAATGATCTCACAATACTTATTTTAAAAATTCTGAATTTTTAATTTTTCTTATATCATATTTTATGTGATATCATTATGATCATTATATTATATCATACCTATTTTATTATAATTGATTTCACGACACAACAAGAATGCTTATTAGATTATTAGTTGTACATTTTATAATATTATGGTTGTTACCGTGATCTACATTAATGATGTTAACCACTTTCATTCACTCACTACTTATTTAAGCATGGAAAGGTTTATTTAGACAGAGTTTAATTCCATGATTATCTCCCTCAATTGTTGTATATCTGTGATGAACAAATATCTTAGATGCAAAGATGTGTGATTAAATAATGTTGCTCGGCTTATGAGAGCAGGGAATCAGAGCAGAACACAGGATGTACACCCTGAATATACAGCACACTCAACATTCTGCTAAAATTTTCTCTTCGAAGCCCAGTTCCACTAACTCCTAATGGTTTGTTTAACTTCTGAAGCATTGCTAGCTTTTAATCATTGACTAGTTTAGAGTTTTCTGACTTAAACTATGGAAATGCCTCTGGAAACACCCCCATGATAAAGCAGGAGACTTAAACTTTTTAAGTTCATTTATTTTTACTCTTATACTTGTGAAGTTTAAAAGTGAGATCTTGGAGCCATTTAAAAGCAACTGTTCTAAGTCTCCTAATTTTTTTTTAACAAGTAACTGCTCTCTGGATGCCTTTTACAAATATGAATAATTCACAATGCTCTATTCTCTCTCTCTCTCTCTCTCTCTCTCTCTCTCTCTCTCTATTGTCTATCTGTCCATCTATCACTAAACAGCTTGATTTTAACACTATCATTTCTTTGATAGTTTTATTTCTAAAAAAGTCATACAGAAAATGGTCAATTAAATAATCACTTATTTAACAATAAATTCTATAATTGCCTCATTTCTAAAAATTATTCTTTCAATGCTTAATTGATAAATATGGTTTCATCTTTATCTACTTGGAATTGAACAGTATTTTGTTTTTTCTTATCTTTTTAAATATTAATATGTGGTATTCAGTAGATTTTAGTGATTTTGCATGAAGATCAGCCATATTTCTAAAGAAAATGAATTAATTTATTCAAAGTAGTAAACTTAAAATCTATTGTGCATCTATACATGGACACACACACAAAAAAACCCCACACATTTATATATCTTCAAGTTCTCAAACAATTGATTACTAACTGATTACTAATGTTATGTGTTTCTGTCACCTGGTAGTAGATGTTTGTTTATGTATTCATATATTATATGGATTGATCGGCATTGTCAATTTTTGTTAAAGTTTGTCTAAAGACTTCTAAAATTCTAAGTTTCATAGCACACAAATTTTTACATTTCATGTCTCATTACAGACTTGATAACTGTAACACTACAAAATGACTATTTAAATTTATACCTTTAAAACAAATCCTCATTTCACATTTATTTTGTTGTATAATTTCCTTATCTTATTTTTATCCTGTACAGTCAGATTTTTACAAGTACTTGTGTAGACAATAGCAGCAAATGTTGACTAAGCCTTTAGGCACATTCTGTCCAGTATTGTCCCTCCTATTTAGAAAGATGACAGGTTATTGTCTCCAACTCAAAAAAGGCTCTATCAAATCACTAGAGTCTTAAAGTTCACTTCCTGCTATTAGAGACGACCACAGAATGCTCCTTTATCTGAAAATGGCAATTACTACTATATATTTAATTTTCACAATTAAAGAGTTTGAGGACTTACCTGACAAAATGGAAAGGGAAGAGCTAATTCAATGTGTTTCTAACACAAGTCCAAAAGAGCCATAAGGAGTAGGGATAGATAGGGCTGTGTCAATAAATGTCTATGTGCAGCAGATCTAAGTAATGTTTGAAATGAAGAAGACTGCTAATTTGTACATCACAAGGGGTGAGAGGCAACATAAAATTCTGGGAATATCACATAAAGTCATCCATGATAGAAATATGAGCTTTGAGAGTCTGTTATTACAGATAGTGAAATAACTTTAATAATTGCCTATCACCTACTGAGAAACGTACTCTTGTGGTGGCACTACATCTTCTCTTCCACCATTAATCTCAATGTTATATAAAGAAACAACTAACTGTACTAACACTGATACTATAATCAGAATACTTATTGTTCTAGTACTTAAAGATTTCAATTAATACTATTCATTTATATGTTTGTCATGAATATATATTATATAATCATATTATAATAAAAATATTTAATTTTAAAATCTAATTGCACAATACAGTATTTTTCCTTCTAAGTTGCCTGGATGCTGTTCTCATGTTATCAAATAGTTATCTTTTTCACCGCTAGCTATAGTTTGTCTAACCTTTTGGGACACAGTGAATCTGACTCAATTGTAATTAATTAAACACCAGGGCACCTTTAGTAGGTCACACTCTTTAAAGTAATGTATTGCAATTTTTGTTGTTTATTGAAAAAATCACTTAGGCATAAATTTTAAGAAATAAACCTGAGAAATCTTCAGAGAAACTAATACATGACCCTCCCTCCTTACTTCCTCAATCTAAGAGAATTACCTGTCTCGAAAAAACTAAAAACAAACAAAACAAAGAAACAAACAAACAAAAAACTAAAGAAAAAAAAAAGAAAGTAAGATGTAGTAATTCTTTTTAAGCAAGTTCATTGGTTATCAGGTATTATAATTCAGTTACACTTTGGAGAGGAAGGATGAATTTGAAGTCTGTGGAATTTCAGTTCTGTTGCACTTTGTCACTGAACTTTTAGACTTATTGATAGGGCAAATATATGTACACATCCTCAATAACAGTAAATTCTAGAGACAAGACTAAAATTCAGTTTCTTAATCAATCTCACAATCTGGAATGAGTACTTAGTTTCTTTTCTGCGCTATTTTATCTAGAGCCATTGCCAGGAATAGTGACTGCTCAGGAAATACTGTATACAATATTGTGTACTTTATAATTATATATAATAAATATGAATATTAACTTTATTATAGGATTAAATATTTACTACAAGAATAATTGAGGTAACTTGACAAAAAGTATTCATCAAACCAGCATCATAAAATATCACTTTATTTGTTTCATTTTGAAAAAATAGCCCACTATTGCATTGTATGCAACATAGGTCATCAGTATACTAAGTTTTCCTCTCTAATAGCAGATATGTAGGAAAGAAAAAACACATTGGGGCTTTAAAGTTCTGAGATATTTTGTATTTAGAAAAATTATTTTAAATCAGGGTTTCACAGGGAAAAGTACCTTCGCAGAAAAGGGCCAAAGAATGCCCCAAAGATCATACTATGAAACAGACCTCATGTTTATCGGAGAAAGAGGGAGGGAAAGAAGGGAGAAAGGGGGATCAGGAGATGGAAAGAGAAAGGGAGAGTATTGTGGGACAATCCTTTTGTACACTGTGAATATTTGTCTCTGCTTTTTCGTTACTTGCCTAAGGCACCTTATGATTGCGTTAATGGAAAGCTGCATGATCAATAGCTAAGCCAGAGAGGATAGGTGGGACTTCTAGACAGACATAGAATCTGGAGGGAGAATTTTAGAGGCAGGGAATTTACTTGCAAGACATGAAGGTAATAGGATGTAATTTACTGAGGAGAGGTAACAGGCAGAATGTAGGTTAATATAATTGGTTATTTTAAATTTTAAGAAGTGGTTGGGAACAGAGTAACCTAAGGCCAAACTGTCATAACTAATAAGAAGTCTCCATGTCATTATTCAGGGTCTGGTGGTCCAAAGAATGTCTGACTACAGAAGAGGGAGAAGGATCCTTGATGGCAGGGGCTTTATATATGATATTGGACTTTTTGTGACAGTGGAAATATATCATATTTGGAATCTGGTGATGACCTGGCTGCTGATGCTGAATGGACTAGGGACACAGCAGGTTCTGAAATTTGAGAAGTTTCAAACAGTAATTTTTAAAATAAATATATGTGTAATAGGAAGAAACAATTATCATTCATGAGCTGGTGTGAAAGCTAAAGTTTGGTTTTATATCTCTTATCTTGAAAAGAGCTCAAGACTCAGAGAGAAACCTTTCTCACTTGAGAGTAATTTCTTGGAAGATAAATATCACAAAGATTTTCTAAACAAAGTATACTCTAAAATATAGTTATGCCTCTTTCCATTGAGAACTAGAAACATCAATAAATATTCTTGTTTGAGTAAAACTTGGGATATATTCAGCAATTGTAAATAAAAGTGTGTTAAAATTTCTACAAGATGAAAAAATAAATCTGCTTATATTATGAAAAATACTAACATAAACAATATAGAAATAAATCAAGTCAAATTTTATATTAGGAAGAAACACAAAGAAGATAAATGATGTTTTTTATAGGTATTAGGTCTTGGATATACATTTTTTTTCTTTAATGGATTCATCATAAAGCTTCCATAGTTAGAATTTACTAATATAGGGATAAGGCAATGACTCAATGGACAAAAATACTTCCTCTGCAAAGAGAAGGACCAGAATTTGGATTCTAGCACCTAGATAAATGTCAAGTGTGGTCCCAATCACACCTCCAACTTCATGGACAACTTGGTGGCTATTATCTCTGCCATAAAATACAACTCCAAATTAAATAACAGACACTGGTTCAAAAAATATGGTAGAACAAGATAGAGGGGGATGCACTGGCAATCTTCTTTTTCTTCCTAAAGCAAAAAGGCTTGTCCCCACTCACTATGTTGTGCTCACAAGTAAAAACATCTAAAGTCTTTGTTATCACATTTCAGTACTAACATGAGTGCTTCTTTCATCAACAGCCATGAAAACTCACAGGTAGCTTTCTTAAAAAAGGAAAAACTGGCCTTTATTTTTACATAAAACTTATCTAGCCAGCGACACATAGAGAAACCTGTGAGTAGAGGTTTTTTTTCTACAAACCAATTGGCAAATAAACACTCTGAGGCTTAATATTAATTACAAACTGTTTGGCCTATTAGATCAGGCTTATTATCAACTAATTATTACAACTTAAATTAACCCATTTCTATTATTCTGTGTTTTACCAAAAAGTTTTTGCTTGTTACCTCACATCATGCTTCTCAAGCTGCAGCTAGCATGTCTTAGACACCGTCTTCTTTTTTCCTGTATTTTTGTTTGGATTTTCCACCTAGTTATATTTTGACCTGTCATAAGCCAAATTAGCTTCTTTATTAACCACTTCTAATATAACATATTCAGTGTATACAGAGGAACATCTCATAAAAGAACCCCTGTCTCAAAAAAAATCATGAGTTTTTTGGCATAGATATCCATACTTAGTGGTAAATCTTGAAATAAAATGTTTGTATATATCATAATCTCATTTCCAGAAAATAAAAACAATATTATGACTATTTCACCTCATAGCACCTGTTCAGTATAAATTTTCTATCTGATATGAAATGCCTAGTTATCCCACATGCAAAGCTTCAGGGCAATGTCTTTAATTCTGTGGAATGTAAATAGCTGTTTTGAAAAACAAAGACATTTTCTTATAGAGATTTTATTTTAGTTGAACTTGGTTTATTTAATCACATTTTCCCTAGATGATTCCCAAACTACATCAAGCTTTGCATATTGGAATTTTAAGTTTCTCACTGCTGTAGAGCACAGTGGTTGCCGTTCATATTTATAACAAGATCCTTCTCAAAGCCTTCTAATCTTTTACTATCATGTTTCCTAAATTCTTCTAATCTTGTTCATTGACAACTTCAAAAGAAATTTCCACAGTATGGTATATTCATATTTCTGCATCATGAAATCTACATTATGAAAATAAACATAATAAGGTGCCAAATCTTCTCATGCCAAAAATGGATTATTTTTTCTAATTGTTGTTCATTGAGGTTCAAACACTAAAGTCTATTGCCATTGATCTTGTTTACCTTTCAGAGCTTGATGGCAGTATCCTCTCTCTGAAGACACTACGTACTTGAGTTATAAGACTGTCAATCAAACTGTACCTATCTGGATGCTGCTTTTCATCATATTAGAAGTTTCTACACAAATCACAACACTTTACTCACTTTTGAAGTCTATAAACTACAGTAGTGATTGCCCTGGCAAGATATGTTCATTAATGCAATAGAAGTATGAATGTTATAGAGATAACTGATTGGACTCATTTCTTCTACTGGAAGAAATGCCTGTCTAGTATTGTAAGCCTCCTTAAGAACACAGATGCTCTGGTGTTCACAGACCCAAGGGATAAAGCTACTATTGCTACTCTGCTAAATGGACACAGTATCAAACTGCCCTCCATTGGACACCAATATGTTGACGTAGTGATATCTTGTTTGTACTAATAAAGCTTGCCTCGAGATGAGAGGGTGGAGCTAGTCACTAGCTAACCATAGAGGTCTGAGGTCTATACAGAAAGGCAGGAAGTGATATGATTGGCAGAGAGATAAAATGATAAGGCAGAGAATACAGAAACTCATTTTTTTTTTCGGCTGGGAAGTTGAGAGGTAAGACTGCAGGGATGTGACTCCCTCATCTCTGGTCCCTCAGCATTATTTCCTCTGTCTGACTAAGAGCATTTATTATTATGACTTATGAGAACTCAGGTCATTGTCCTCTAAATCTGCTCCTCATTAGACTAGTATGCTTCTCAGATGATGGCTATCTCAGAAACTTACAACAGCTAACATTTTAGATAATACCTGTCACTAGGTCCTAAACAATAAATTTTGGACATCTATATCACAATTACTTTCTCTTCAAGGCACAATGAACTTCAAAGAAAGGGCTGGGTGGGCATAATTGTAAGTATAAATTTCAGGAAGGAAAGTACTGAAATAGTGTCTTTTCTTCTGGTCATGACTGGCAGTTCCAGACCCTATGATGGCCAGCACAAAGTCTATACAAAATCAACTCAGTCGCCACTCTTGAATGGAAGAAAGGGGCTAATGAATTTTTGCTGCCCCTTAGCTGATGGTTTGTTGACAATAATTTCTTCACTAAAAGAACAAGTCAATTTTTTTATAGGTGTAGCTCTTGGTATGTTCACCAATTATCTGTAAATGGGATTTAACACATGAGTATGTAAACAGCACAAATTGGAAACAGGGTATTATTAAAAATACTACATACACACACTCACACAAAAGAGAAGGGCTAGTGGGGGAGTGGGTGTAAAAGAGAAAAGATACAAAATTTTGAAATTGTCTCTTTCTTCCAATATATACCTTAAGTGCCATATATAACAGATCTTTCTGAGGGATCTGAGAGCTGTCACATAGTCTTTTAAGAGTTTGTTTTAATATACTTAATTTTGAATATCATTTTATAATAAACAAATTTTGGTTATCTTAAAACCTTTTTTATTTATTTGTTTATGCTTAGCTTTGACAACATATACAAAAGACTATAATAGGAGCTATAAATTGGTTTCTCCCTCCAAGCTTATTATTGTAAATGAATTATACAACATGACTATAAAGATGGCTATGAGCTCATGAAAGAATCTGATCATTTATAAGGTGACTGGCCCTCAGTTGGTATGTCTGAATTATCTTTAAAAATTTAGTATCAGTTAACAAATTATGAAAGATTAAGATTTAATAATTTCAGCCCTGTTATATTTGAGTCTTAAAATTTATAAATATTGAATTGAAGATCATTTAATATCAAAATAAAATTTAAACGATAAATATAGTACTTTGGACTGTATTTTCCCTATCATTTTAAGTGTAATTTTATAAAGTTCACAGTATTTTTTTATTTTTTGGTTTTTGTTTGTTTGTTTGGTATGGCAACACGGACCTTAGTACAAAGAACTGCACCACACCTTATCTTCCTTTGGGTCTTGATCAAATTGTGCACAGGTCGGACTTTGGAGGATGCAAAGCCACAGTCAGTCTCACCAGCTAGGTCAGGACCCTAAGTCCTGCCAAAGTAAACTCTCTTCGATCATCTGGACCTGACAAGCAAAACTGATGCTGTCCTGGGGCATCTGTCCCCAACAAAGTGAGCAAAATTACCATAGAGGATTCCCAGGTGACAGTTCAGGTGCAATTTTTGTTCTTCTTTTGTTAATTATTCTGCTGTTCTTTCAAAGGAGAATGCCTGTGTTTAATGGTTTGCTACTGAACCAGCTTACACACTTAAACACTCAGTTACTCAATTACCAAAAAATGTGTGAGGAATTAATATTCCTTCATATACATTGGGGTAGTATATGGATCCCAAAGTCCTGGCCATGGTTGACTGCTGCTTTTCCTTATTCAAGCACTGGGAAAGGAAAATGACACCTCAACAACATGGTATTCACTACTACGTTCTTTTCTGTCCATCAGAAACTGCTTTAGATAATGTAATAATATTATAACAAAGAGTCCATTATTAACGATTTTCAAATGGAAAGATTATTTTGGATTATGGTTTTTTGCAACATTATAATCACAAGATGCAGACCAGTAAGTTACAAACAGGATGTTTTAATAAGATTACAGATGATAATAGACAGATGCACAGCCATAAGTCAATGATATATCATTTTGTCCCTCTCTCTCCATCCTCCCCCTGCACTCTGAATATATGTACCTGAAATTTCCATACTGCTGAGTTTGAATATACAGTAGAGATCGGCAGTGGAGTGTAACTCTAGGAATGCAATGTGAACTAGACCTATAGATACTGGTAAGGTAATTAATTGGAATGTCACCTTATGTTTCCAGAAAGAATGAAACTGGGCAACCGCCAAAATCTCTTAACCTCCAGATTCAAAGAACAATCAATGGGCAGCTTTAAGTAATTAAATCCATCTTTATTCCTTATATCATTAGGAATCTATCATAATCACTCATATATTCTGGAGGTTAGGAAAGCAAGCAAAGAATTAAGTGAATGGACTTATTACCCTGAACCTGAAATGACCGTTTGAACTTATTTCTTCCTATGCTTCCTAAATACAAGTGTTCTTGAGTTAATAGCCTTAGAAGTAAAGTCCTAATTTTAGCATAACTTCCAGGACTTTTTCATACATCTTCCTCCATGAATGTTCCCTGAATTAAGCAATGTTCCCTTAATATTCAAAGACTCTGTGTTGCTAAGCATTTGTTTATGAAACATGCTGGGCCAGAAACTCAAAGTACGGCTGGTTTGGCATCCAAATGGCCACAGAGGTTATTCTCTTTAGATTGTTCATTTTGTAACTCGGCTTCTGCAATTGGGTGCCAGCCACTGTTGCAACATTTTTTAAAACAAGCAGACATTTTGCCCTGGCTAGACACAGATGCCTCTTTCTCACAGAAGGCAACTCTATTATAGCAAAATAAATAATAAAAGGTCAAAAGCAAATCAACACAAAAGCCTTTTATGTTTTTCATGGCAAGCTACCATTTATTTCTTTATTTTTATTTTGTTTTGTTTGCTTTATGTATAACTCCATTCATCAAATCTGCCCATATACTAATTAACACTTTGACAGTCACATACAAGAGTCTGGCTCTCTCTGTGGCTAGATGGAATCCCTGCCCTGAAATGACACACTTTTCACAAACATTATTCTTGCTTTGTTGGATATAATGGAGAATTTGATATGAATATTTACAGTTATTATCTTAGCTTATTCTTCCAAAACATTCTCTCCTTGTAATAAGAGGGATCATAATATCAATCCCAGAATTTTATTTTCATGAACTCTCATCTTCATTTTGGCTGGAAATGTTCTAGTTTCATAGCAAAAGTGGTTTCTTCACCATGCAATGGAATTCAGCACGCAAGCCATGTTTTAGGATGCCACACTCATTTTCCAAGACCGTGTCCAAGAGCATCATAACCATCTGTCAAAATAAATTGAATGAATTTCCTGGAGTTTTAAGATGACTGTTATGCTGACTCTCCCTGGCCTAAAGTCTTAGTAAACCCCAATGAAATCCTTACAGTATAAAGCACAAAGCACACTTTAAAAAGTACAGATGTGTGATGCATGATAACACACACACTCACATTCAACACACAAATGCGCAGATTAATAAGGTCTCACAAGCATACACCATTGCAAACTCATGATGAATTAGCAGTCCTTCACAAAGCAAGCTCTGTTTAAACACCATCTAAGTACATAAGAAAAATTATTATATGGGTGTTTATTCTCAATGTGTCCTGCACCACTCTTAATGATGAACATTTATATAAGGTAAAGTTTTAGCAAAATATTAAGACACAATCCCTGAAGAGACAAAAATTTTAACTTTTCAAAGTAACATCTTTTCACATTAGATTATATTTAAACTTACTTTTAGAAGATAAAAGTAATTCATATATATACATATATATATATGTATAGTTGCTGCTGTTTATTACATACGTTTTCTTACATGCTGCATCAGGCATCTGCACTTTCCAATCCAGACATGAATGTAAAGAAAATGCTTTCTACTGAATGTCATGCATATCTGTGTTTTCTTTTCCTTATTAGAAATGAGCTTCCAAGATGCAGTTGAAGAGCAGAAGGTGGGAGAAGATGAGTAAGGAAGTTAGGACCGTGAGGGGCTGGTCCACCTACTGAGACAGTGTGCCTGAACTAATGGGAGCGCACCAATCCAGCTGGTCTGGGACTGAATGAGCATATGATCAAACCAGACTCTCTGAGTGTGGCGGCGAAAGGGGGCGGACGGAGAAGCCATCAACAATGACACTAGGACCTATCTCTTCTGCATGTATTATTTTTTTGGGAACTGAGTCTTTTTGGATGCACACCTTCCTAGGCTGGTCGGGAGGGGGGTGGGCCTTGGACCTCCAACAGGGCAGGGCACCATGCCCTCTTTTAAGGAAGAAGGGGGAGGGAGGAGGGGTGGGAGGTAGCGGGAGGGGACGGGAAGAAGGGGAAGAAATGTAAAAAAAATATTTAATTATGTTTTTTAATGGAAAAAATAAAAAATAAATAAATAAATAAATAAGAAATTATCTCGCACACATATGCTTGTCTGCCTCATTCTGTGATTGAGCAAAACAGCTTTTGAGCACTAAACTCAATTTAAGCTATATAATGAACTTAAAAAGTATGTAAAAGTCAGTCATTTTTCACTTGGTCCTTTCATTAATTCTTAATTGTTAACTATTCTACTTCTCAAAATATTTTTGCCTTAGGTAACAGGGCTTCCAATTCAGCTGTTTGATATTTATTTACCAGCACAGCATAAAATGATATACTTTGTTATGGCATGTAACATGAACATAAGGGTCACATGATTTTATAAGTGTTCAGTTGGCAGATTATAAGAGCACAGAGTGTTCCCATTTCTCATTCCTCCAAAGCGGTGGTTCTTAACCTCCTGATCTTTTAATACAGCTTTTCATCATCTGGCTATCCTTAATTATAAAATTATTTTAAATACTTCAGGACCATAATTCTACTGCTATTGTAAAACCCTTGCTAACCAAGAATGGCACTAACAATGATAGCCCATCATGAGCAAATGCTAAAGTAAGTGCTGAGACTGATCACTAATGGTGATGAAAATTTGAAATTGACATAGTGATCTGTGGACTAGTGAAGCAGCATTGAAGCTTGTAAGTTGTGTACTCCAAATATTACAGCTACTGTGCTTGGAGAAATTTGAGCCTCATGTTGGTGGACTGGTAATAGTTAAACTGTGGCAAATAAATTTTCATACTAACAAAAAATGACCCCCTCAAGGTTCATATATTACATATTGTTGTAATATGTGAGTTTGGATTGAATTTAGCAAACAGAAACCCAAATTTATTTGTCTTCAACAAGACATGACAATGTCTTGAAAATGTGTTTCAAAAAAAGGGGCTATCTATTATAATGCTTTGGATATTTACAGTCAAAAAATTAGTCTTTCATGCAAACTTTCAATGACTTCTACAAAGTAGTAGATATTCCAATCATATGGTCAAGAAACAGTTAACAAAAGGAGTTATTCTTTTTAATTTTTCTAAGATAAGTACTCATTTCATTAAATGTATAATCATCTTTAAACTAGTATATCCAGGGACTATCATCAAAATTTTGAAATTTGGTTTGAGCAACATAAAGAAAAATTAGACCATTCACACTAGAGTCTAAGTTTTATATTTTCTTGGTTTTTTTCCAAGTATAGTTATTTCACTGTGTCTTGTGTAATGGAGAAAATTAACAGCAGAAGTAGAGCAGTTCAGGTAGTAAAGAGCAATATGGAAAAAATAAAAATTAAATGTCTAATTCTGATAGTATATATAAGCAAAATTACCTTCCACTTTGATAATAGTAAAAAAGTAGATAATTTCTATAATTGATTCATGTCTCTGGATTGCCTTATTGCCACTTAAACATAGTATATATTACGTATTTAAGTCAGACATGAGTCAGTTTGCATTATGAAGGAACAAGCAGACAGTGTTAATGTGCTACCACAGAAATTATGAATTATAGGTGTGCAGTAAAGTTTGGAGGGGGGTTATGAAATAATCTTCAGAATGTATATTATGCAGGTTTGAAACTCTTAAAAGTTTAAAATTGATAACAATTGCTCTGTCTTCTAACCATGTCTACAAGTTTGTGTGTTCTTATGAGATAAAGCCGTCTCTATGGGTTTCCCCATTAAGAGCCCCCAGTTTATATAATCACTCCTCCCTTTCTTCTGCAATCCTCGCAGAGATCAATACAATGCTTGTCTGTGGACCTCTGCCTGTGTTTCCATCAGTTACTGGATGGAGTATCACTGATGGCAATTGGAGAAGTCACCGGTTTAGCTAGAGTCAGTTCAGACACTCTCTCCATCATTGCTAGGACTCTTAACTGGGTTCACAGTTCACATCACAAATTAGTATAAGTAATATACACACATTTTTGTGTATGTTTTAAATTTCTTCTTTTCCCTTTTAAAGTTTTAGGAATTGACATGTTGCCTGAAATTTTATAGATTTATTTCCAATATAGGTGCAAAGTTGAGTGAGACTCTTCATCTAACAATTGTCAGGATTGTAATGTCATCATTCTCTCTACACTGAAACAGGTCACCTTGATCTCAAGTAAAAAAAAAAAACATTTTGATCATCAAATACAGTGCAAATACAAAATGGCATATGCTTGCAGGGTTGCTGGAACACAATAAAAATGAATGAATGAATATTCAATAATAATTAAAATGGAAATCTATTATTCTTAATACTTTAGTTTGAGCAGACAATTTGACTGACAATGCACAAAATAAAAGGCACTTTAGTCTATCTTAAAATTGAGAGTAAGAGAAGCTAAAATGTTATTGCTATTAATATTATTAAGGGGTACATTTTGAAAATTATGGTATAGAAGGGAATATTGTTGTGTGTTTTCATCTTTGAGAACACTACCTAATTTCTTGATGAATTGCAGATACTCAACTACATTTTCTCCTATCTCTAATGCAAAGTTTTACTAAATTACTAGGCACTTAGGGCTGGATAGGTTGCTCAGTGGTTAGAACACTTTCTCTTCTCACCAATAACTGGAGTCCACTTGGCAACACCCATGTTGGGAAGCACACAAGTAACTGAAACTCAGAGCACCCAACATCTTTTTTTGTGCTTCTTATGCACTGTACACTCACAGATACAAACACACACACACACACACACACACACACACACACACACAAGGTGGAGGGTCCACATAATGCTAGTTCCAGAATAGGCTCCAAAGCTACAGAGAAACCATGTCTCAAAAAAATCAAAACAAAAATGTTATTTAATTGTTTTATATAATTTCTAGAATTACAGTTCCAACAAATTGTTCATAATCATAAATTTTGTCAAAATTTCTACACTTTATAATGACTCAAATTCAGGTTCAAAAAATCTCCTGCCATTTAGGTTATTCTAGGAAGTGACTACATATTTTTAAAAAGTGATGTTGCACAACTGTAAAACAATGCAAGTTTTCCAAGACCAAGGGAAATTAAGCAGAACAAATTTGACTAAACACTTGAGAAAGATTATGAGCCACAGTATATGTTCAGAGGATATTATTTTAATAGTTATTGCATTATTTATTAGTCTCTTTTATTTAGAGTTTTTTATACTTCACATCATTTAACAAACACTGACTATTTAGTATTTTTAAAGGAATTTTGTGTGTTCATATCCCTGTGTGTTGAGGCCAGAAGTAAATGTTAGGTATCTTCTTCATTGCCTATACAGCTTATTTTTTTAGATGAATTTTTTTTAACACAACCTGTACTTCACGGCTTGGCTATTTTATCTAGCAGGTGAGTTCCCAGAACCTATCTGCTGTCTCCATAGCTAACAGCTATAGAAAGATACTTCCCCATTAGACTTTTGAAAGAAGGTTGAGGATCTGAATTCTGGTCTTTCTATTGCAGAATGAGAATTGTCTTTACTGAGCTCAATCATTACAGATATTTTTTAAGACAAAAATCTTGTGATTAAGGCAGTTCATCTTTTCTATAATTTCAATTGCAAAGGGTATATGTACTACAAAAGAGATTTTGTTTGTGTATTTCAAAACATGCTTCAAGTAAAAGCTGGTTTACGGACTACTATTGGTAATGTTCTAAGAGAAAATTTCAGCAATAAATTAGACTCTAAGATTTCTTAACTCTAAAGCAAAGATTTGGTGTTTGAATTTTAGGTTAGGTAAAGAGAAAGTGAGTGATTTAGTTCTATTGTAATGTCCAAGAATAAAGAGACAAAATAAATATGCTTTCAATGTATACTACATGTTTTAATATGTAGAAAAGTATTGAGTGGCCTAGTATTTTAGGCAACATACAGGATCAGAATTTTAAAAAGTACTAAAACTGTATATGTTACTTGAACAGAATTTAATATTTTATTTATGTATTAACTATATATAATGTTACTTTTTATTATTAACAGGACCATTGAGAAGTCACTGGCTTGAAATTAGCTTAAAATCCATTCTAGTTCAGGAGAGTGGTGAATCAAATATTTCTGAACTATCACCACCTCAGAATTTTATGTACTATATTATGTTTATTTAATAGACAAAATAAAACACTTTTCTATGGTCCATGAATTGGCCTTTACCTCCATATTCCATAAACTGGCCCATATCTCTCTCTATGCTATAACTGAACAAATGACATACTTCCAGAAATCGCTATTGCAAAGCACAATAAACATAATAGTGAAAGCAAAAGGTCAGAGTACAGAACTAACTTAAGAATTAAACCCATTTAATAGTTGCTTTTATTCTACTGAATTCTGTAATCAACAACTTTCAACATCAAAATTGCTAAAAGTCTAATATATTAACACTTAGGAAAAGTGTTTGTTATGTCATGAAATGGTAATTTTAGAAGTGATCTTGCAGGCTCTATTTAGATGTAGCTCTGAAGCTGTTTCTCAGCTCTTTTCCTTTCAGTTTTTAGACTATAGAAAGAGAGTTTGTCATTTCACAGGTTTTTATATTATTTCAGAAAGCAGAATTTTTTGAAAATTTCCCCCGACCTCCTGAATTAATGGTTTCCTCATGCAGCACAGGAATTCTGTGTATCCCTTTATTCAAATATATTCTAAGCATAAAGTCAACTGAATAACATGCAGTATTTTTAAAGCTGTTGTGTTTTGACTACTCTTTACCATGGCTGTTGTAAAAATGATATACAAAAGCAATTTAATGAAAGAATTATTTTGAGTTACAGTTTGGGGATAAAATCTATAAAGATAGGAAGGCAGGGCAGGAGAACTGTGAGGTGCTGCATCTACAATCATGAAGTGGAGAGCAATTAATTATGGAGATCACCTCAGCGTTTCTTTTGTATTCATCCAAGGAACAGAGCCAATGTGATGATGGTACCTCATATATTTAGTGAGGTAGTTTTTATGACCTAGTTCACCCAGTATGCGAAACATGTCAAAGACATATGTATTTATAAGGCAATTTTATATCCATATAGGGCTGGCAAGATTGCTCAGTAGATAAAGTTATTTGGTAATACCATGATTATCTGAGTCTGAGTTTTATTTGGAAGATCACATGGTAGAAGGAAATGTAACTCCCTCGAGTTGTCCTCTGACCTAGACAGTTGTATTATGGAATGTGTACATAAACATGCATATACACATGAATATATATATATATATATATATATATATATATATATATATATATATATTCTCCAGGTCCATATATGGCAATAGCAACACAAAACGTGTTGCTATGACAGCATTGTTTGTAATAGCCAGAACCTGGAAACAACCTAGGTGCCCCTCAATGGAAGAATGGATCAAGAAAGTGTGGATTATATACTCATTAGAATACTACTCAGCGGTAAAAAACAAGGACATCTTGAAGTTTGCATGCAAATGGATGGAAATAGAAAACGCTATCCTGAGTGAGGTAACCCAAACCCAGAAAGATG